>JABCPV010000419.1:0-23713 GCA_016584345.1 Suillus ampliporus | reverse complement strand
TGGATGACGGACGGGTGACACGATCTAGTAACGGACGACTGACGGATAATGGACGGATAACGACAACACGTAGCACAGACGTATGACGGACAGGTAACGGACGGCCAGATGAGACGGATGGGTAACGGATGGAACGCATGAGACGGACGGGTGACGTATGGAACGCATGAGACGGACATGTAGCGGACGACGCGGATAGATAACGGATGGGACGGGTGACATACGTATGACGGACGGGTGTCGTGCGAAGACCAGGATACGGATAGTGACCTGTGAGGTCCTCGATAACCACGGTATACGAGCCTACAGTGGGTACGTTTCCCCACACCTGCGGGGGACTCAGATACTGACCGTCCCCGGTCAGCAGTATAGCAATTGATGGACTTAGCGAGTTTCTACTGAAAACCACATGACGCGGGGTGGAGGACCAACACGCGGACCGCGCCGTGGACTTTAGATGGATGGATGATGTAGTGCGGGAACGGACCCGGGTGCTTCTGATGGGTGTTAATAAAACGCGAGAACGGGCCCGGGTGCTTCTGATGGATGTTAATGAAACGCGAGAATGGCCCGGGTGCTTCTGATGGATGTGATGAAATGCGAGACCGGACCCGGGTGCTTCTGATGGATGTGATGGATGTTAATGAAACGCGAGAAGGAGGATAAACATGTATGCGCAGGGCGTGTAGCGCTTCTAATCTTTCAACTTTCCCCCCCCAAACTCTTCCCTCACAAGATATGGCTTTTTCCTTTGCTGCCCTCAGCGCCCCTCCTGTTCTTCTATGAAGGACCGGATTACCGCGGATTGGACGTTCCTAGAGGAGAAGATGATGGCTGAGGCAAAGTGTATCCCGGATGATAAGGTGGAGTTGCAGGAGGAGATCTTGGAGTGGTGCCAGCGTTGGGCTCTCTCTTAGTGAGTGATCCGCGTCTCTCTGAGTGCGCTAAGCGTTTTACCCTTCCTACAGGGTGACTTTACCAGCTGCCGCGCGCTGCGCGGTGAAGAGCATGATCTCTCGTTAGGGATGTCCGTTGAGGCTACCGCCGTTGGGAATGACGCCAATGCGCAGTTCGAGCGTTGGGAGCGCGCCCGGGTGGCCCAGGAAGCACGCGCCAAGGACCGCGCGTCTCGGGAGGTGCAGATGGCCGCTGTCTCACCTCCGCGCGCGCACGAAGTCTGTCCTGACTGCTCCGTCCGCTGCGGATGACGTTGGAGATGCTGGTTCATCCGCATCGAAGGCTGGGCGCAAGCAGATGGAGGTGTCGGTTCCACCTGTGGTATGCTTTCTCGTTTGTCCGTATGCAATGCTGACTGGGTATAGACTGGAGCGCGTTCGGCTAAGACGACCGTATCGTTCACGATCCGCCCTGCGCGCGTACTGGTAAGAAGTGTGAGGGTGAGAAGTCGCGCACATGTGGTCCGTGTGGTGCAGTTCGGCAGAAGTGTGAGTACTCGTCTGGTGGGAAGATAGGTGGTGCGTGCTTCGCGGTATGGAATCTTGGGCTCTACTGATTTATCGTGTCTATAGGTGAGGACGATTTCGGCGCGGATGCTCCTACTCCTGCCGCGGGTGGAGGCGGATCGATTCGCAAGTCCGTCTCAGCCCCTGCACTTGCAGACGCGGCTGCTAGTGAGCCTGAGATCGTCGAGACTGCCCCCAGCAAGCGCGCGCCGCGTCCGACTCGCAAGGCTGCTGCGGCTTCCAAGGGCAAAGGTAAGGGCAAGGCCAAGCAGCCGCACCTGTCGAGCCTGCCCCTCCTACAGTCGCGGATTCGTCCGATGATGGTGCGTCCTACACCAGGGGTGAGATTGGGAAGATTCAGCATGACATGCGCGTCCTGAAGGGTCAGTTGCTTGGGTTGTATGAGTCTGCCTACAAGATGTCTAATGAGGTCGGGCGTTTGGAGAGGCGTCTTGGGAATCTCATGAACTAGTTAGCGCGTCTCTTCCGTCCTTTGTACAACAAATGCGTCGATTATATCCGCTGTAGCATCCGCTTGTAATACATGCGATTTTGATCCATCCTTGTCCCTGTCCTAGTCCTCACTGGTGCTAAGAGATAATGGGAGCGTAAGTAACGTGTAAGCGGATACGATCCGAGAGGAGAGATATATCAATGCGAGTGTGCGGACCGCGCGTCCGACTTGTTTTCATCGATCCGCTTCTTTCTTCTTTCTACCGCGCGTCGTCCGCGCGTACGACGGGTCTATGTCTATGGATGGACGGGCGTGTCAGTAACTAAAACGTGCATGGTGCGGCCTCATGCGGAAGAAGTAAAACGGGTCCTTATGGTTTATGCGCGCACTTCTAAGGTAATCGAGTCGAGTCTTGAGTTTGTAGCGGGGATCTGTGTGGATATGTAACATTTTAGCGTGCGTGGCGGATGGAGACGGATGAGACGGATGAGACGGATCGGGGACGGATCGAAACACGAAACTAGAAATTGATCACCGGACGAATCCCGGGGTAAACAGAGAGTACACTACGACGGTGATATATTTTTGATGGTATTCTTGTTGTTTTATTGTTTTCGATTTGTTGGATACTGGTGTCGGATGGATAGCGGATGTGTAGCGGATGGGACGGGTGGGTAACGGATGCGTGTCGGATGGTATACGGGAAGTGATCGCTATACGCTGTGGTCGAACTCAGGTTCTTCTTCGTCTGGCTCGTCGATATCTTCTTCTGCCATATGATCTAAAGCCTCATCTTCTAGTCCGGTGATAGTAGTAACAGGTATGCGGATCGTACTGCGCGGTGATACGGTAGTACGCGAAATGCTGCGTAACGAAGTCGGATACTGACCCGTCCAACTCTGCAACAGGTACGAGCCTCCGGCCGTCCTACGAAGAACGACCATCGGACCCAAATACCTCGGTTTCGTCTTCCGGTTCAGCTCGGATTCGATCCTAGAGTTGCGGACGAGAACTAGACTCCCTACGGGGAAGTCATAGTCCTTGATAGTAGTACGGAACGGGTTTCGAAGTCCCTTGACGGATTGGTACCTCGCTTTGAGGACTTTTACCCTTGATCGCGTCAAGGTCTTCTCGACGCTTCTGCAGTTGCGTCGCACGCCATGCTATAAGGTCAGTGGTGGTTATTGGGTTCTTGCCCCGGCGGGGAGACAAGGAACGTCGCTTTCTGCGATATCAAATGGAAATAAGGGCTCGACACCGTGAACCATGAAGTACGGAGATAGTCCGGTAGACTTCTGTATAGTTACCCGCTCTGCCCAGAATACGGAGTGCGCGGACTGGTACCAATGCGTCTCATCCCCCTCGCAACTTTTCATGATGGCCTCCCGGACATCATAGTGCCGTCGCTCTACGATGCCGTTCGCCTGCGAGTTATAAGGGGAGATCCGGATATGATGAATCCCGTACTGCTCGCGTAGCGAGTCTACTGCTGCGATGAAAGCGGATCCATTGTCAGTAACTATTTCCGCAAGCGGACCCCACCGGCAGAGGATGTCCTCGAAAATAAACGCGGATAGCGTCTTTGTGGTCTCGGTGCGGAGCATCCGCCATTCTGGATAGGAAGTCAAAGCGCAGCGGGCCTGGACTATACGAGTGTATCCGCCCTGCTTTTGGCATCATCATAGTGTCGAGGTGAGCCTTCCGAAATAATCCTCCGGGTATAGGTACGGTCGGGGGTATATGCAGCTTCCGGGTCTGTCGGATCTGGCATTCGTGGCACGTACGGATGTACCACTTGACGTCGTCGACGAGGGTCGGCCACCAAAAACGTAGGAGAAGGCGGGTCCGGACAGTGAAGACACCCTGTGCCCTGAGGTCGTCATGCGCCTCCTTTACTATCCGATACCTCTTCCTTTCCGGAACGACTAGTTGATGCCTTCCATGAGGTTCCCGTCGCCACAATGATCCTTCAAGGATGAAGAACCGTGATGCGGACGTGATAAATGATTGATATTCTGTATCTGTGAGGGCTTCCGGCCTCTCGCGCGTTTCGAGGTATAGGCGGAGGGAGTCGATCTTTGCATGCTTAGCGTCTGTTTTTGCTGATTGGGGGAATGCGGGTTCTTCTTGCTGTGGGCCGACAATATCTAGAAATACGAGTAATGGGGGTGCGACGCAATCAATAGCAGCGGGTCTTTTGAGATAGGGAGCACGGATGGGCTCATGGTCTGCGGACTGGACGGATGATGTCGCAGGAAGAGTCCTATCATTGAGGAACTCGACCCCGAAGGAATACGCGCGATCTAGCCAATCCTCGTGGTCATCGTCATCCACGGGATCCTCTTCAGCGGGTGGTCTCCTTGAGAGACCGTCTACCCCTGCGTGCTTGGCTGCCGGAACATGAACGAGCTCGAAGGAAAACAGAAGGATACCCGCGATCCATCGATTGATAGTCGCATTGGGCTGCAAATCCGGATTATTGATCATACCTTTGATGTACTTTGCGTCGACCTCAACCGTTAGGTTGGTGACTCCAAATGTGAACATGCGAACCGCGCGCAGGGCACGGAACAGTCCATAAAGCTCGAGTTTAGCCTGCGAGTAGCGGCTCTCGACTTCAGTCAGTGCAATAGATCCGAAACGATTAGGGTATCTCTTTCCGTCCGTTCCTACCTGTAGTAGGATGTATCCGATAGCGATATTAGAGGTGTCGACGGCTAGGATGACTTCTCGTCCGCACTCATAGTCAATGCGGCGTAACGCGGGTGACTCTAATATTGAGTCCTTGAGGGTCTGCATGGCGAGCTGATGTTCCGCCCCCCACTCGAACGGAGCGTCTTTCTTGGTTAGGTTGATGAGTGGGCGGGCGATCTTGGAGAAGTTCCGGATGAAGATGCGTAGTACTCCGCATGTACCTAGGAACCCTCGGACTTGAGTTGCGTTCTTGCATACGGGCCAGTCGCGGATTTTCTGAACTTTGGACTCTTCGGGGATGCGTCCCTCAAAGGTACACTTGTGCCCTACAATAATCGCGGATGGTGCTGCTAGGACGAACTTCGACGCGGACACTGTGAGTCCGACATTCTCGAGTCGTTGTAGGATCCGGTTGATAGCGATGCAGTGTTCCCAAATGAACCGACGGATACCTGGATTTCCGAGGATGGTTTCATAGGAGCCGTCCTCATACTGATAGCGGGTCTTTACGGATTTGACGGGTATGTCGTCGATGAAAGGAGAGGTGAAGTCTGGGATCTCATCTTGAAGGGTGAATCCGGTATCGCCTTGGTATACTTGGACTGCGTTAGCATGTCCTTGCGGGAGGGTAGTGAGTCGATGCGGGCCGAGAGGGGTACCGAAGGTAGTAAGATCGCGCGATCCCTCATGCAGAGGACGCTGGTCGTAACCTGAGTACAGGTCCATCATACCATATACTGCGTATCCCGCAAATGATTCTGCTAGGTGCTCGACGAACGGAGGGACGGATGCGTCACGGATGGTAACTGCATTGAGGGGCTGGAGGTCGTGGACGAGTCGTAATGACTTCCCGTCCTTTTTCACGACGCAGAACCAACGCGACCGATATGCGGCTGTGGATGGCTCGTACACGCCCGTGGATATTTTCTCTTTGATGATGCGGATGACTTCGGAGAGGATTGCGGGTGGAATTGGGATATTGCGCTGGACCCATGGGATATGCGGAACGGTTGGAATTCTATAGGGAGGGAAGTATTTTTCATCGAGGCGACCTCGCTCAGAGGCACCCCAAGCAAATGCTAGTTCATGGACTCGGACGAGCCATCGGATGAGTTTCAACTCTTCCGGCCACAACCAATTAGCGGGATCAAGGTCAAGTGCTTCCATACGCTCTTGCGTATAGCGGATCCCTGGGACAAAGTCCGGTGGGAACACGGGTAGATCAGACATGCCTGCCAACGGATCATCGGGAAGGCTGCGGACGACCCTAAACTCTGCAGGCATCGTGGTCGATACTGTCCGCACCTTCTTCGCGACTGGTTTGTATAGCAGCGCATGACGGCCGAGATCATAAGAATAAACGGAATTGAACGCATCTATGGCTGCGGAATCGAAAGTAGACTGGGTCGACGTGAGATATGTATAGTTGGCAGAATAATGACCCGTGGTTTCACAAGAATAGGCACGGACGGAAGTGCTCCTTGAGAGCGACGGACGGACGGATGCAGAACGAGAAATATGAAACGAGGATGGAGAAAGCGAACGGGTAACATCGTTTGGCGGATCTGAATCTCCCCGCGGGTCTGGCGGCTCATCGAAAATCAAAAACCCTTTTCTTCCTGCTTCGGATGCTCAGGACAACGCTGTCCGTCACAGCAACGCGCGCAAGGCTTCTCCCACTGACGGGTCGGAAGCTTAATCTCTCGCCCAGAGTTAGGATCGGTTAATGTTACGTCCTGCTCCCCGCTCAGGAGATCCGTGGTACGACAACTCGTGAGCCTGAAGAACGGACGACCCAACAAGACCTGGAAATGAGCGCGTTCGACTACCTGTACCTGAAATAGCATTTCCCCGCCTCCGAAGTCGAAGGATAGGTTTTCGATGACACCTAGGGTAGCGTCCTTTGATGTGTTGACGGACTCCATAGTAGTCTGGTGATCCGAACGTAGGGGTACTCCTAACGACTGCCAGACGGACCTAGGCATGACAATGACTTCCGCTCCCTGATCCAGGACGCAGGTAAGAACCCGCTTCCCATGGACAGTTCGCTTCTATACATCGCAGCGGCTCAAAGTGCTCGCCTACAACCTGCCCGTTTTCGTCGCGGGTGACATAGTCCTCGAATCCCCTACAAACTCCTCAACTTCAGGACGACTGGTAAGCCCATTGACTAGGACTGTCCCAGCCGTGACCCGTCAAGTCGTAGTCAGGTCTCGAAACTGTTTGCGGAAGTCAGGTGCTATTGCGAAGAGCTCCCGGACGGGTACGGAGACGGAAGAGTCAAGAACGCGGTTTAATACGCTGCATCCGCACCCTTGTCTTCTAACTCGAATGCATATCTATATTGACTTGATGAAGGAAGGGAAGAGGGTGCGTTAGTACGGGTTGAGTCTGCAGGAAACGAACTAGCGGATGCGGGAGGTTGTGCGACACAGGGGATATTCATCGGTTTCGGAACTGGTTTAGCGGGTGGACCTGACGGTAGTTGTACGGCTGGGGTAGCTGCGGGTGCCTTTCCTTTGTTCGATGATGCTTGTACCGCAGGAGATACAATCTCCTCCGTTACTGTGGGCTGTTTAGAGGCAGGTCCCGCACGCGATCGTGTTGTAGGGACGTCGATCCCGTCGAAGCGGACGCTCTTGCCTTTCTTGTCGAACTTGGCACCCGACTTAGAAGACTGGGTTGCAGCCCATGCGAGCTTGAATGCCGTGACGAAGCGGGTATTCTCGTCGTCCTCGTCGGATTCGGATTCCATCAGGGTGGTCAGGTATGCCGAAGGTTCTACCTCTAACATGACCTCGACGTCCGGGCCAGCGCGGCAGAATATCCCTGCTGTTACATTTGAATGAGGGGGTGCATCACGCTGAGCCCATGGGACGCGAGGTGTTTGCGTAGGTGTGGGTTCCTGTAGGTGATGGTCAATACGCTCTCTTAGGGTTCTCCCATCGTTCTGGTGCCCAGGGATCCATCCCCCATCAGCCATACATATCTGTCCGCTGATCTCGTGTCGCTTGCACTTACCGCTGCGGAATATATGCCTCTACTTCTCGGCATATCCGCACGAAGTGGTCCGTACCTCCACAGAACTTGCATGCTCGGATTTCCGGGCCTTGTCCCTGACGGAACGCGTACTCCTGCTTGACTACTGACCCTGCTGCGGGTTGCTGACTGGGCGGGCGGTTGTGTCGGGTGTACCTGAGGCGTTGGAGCGGCTGATCGCTGCGGAGCGGATGGAGTTGGGACTGGTACCGGTGGCGATGATGGAGTAGTGCCTGGAAGTAAGAATTGGGCCGCTTCGAGGATTATCTCGATAGGGTATGGTTCATCGGGATGGTGATCTGGTAGTTTGATCGCTAGGCGGGCGCGGATAGACTTGTTGACGTCCTTACAGATCCCGTCCATGAAAAGTCAGTCCCGCTCGGTCTCAGCTAGACGCTTCTTATCTATAAGGAAGGAAGAAACACGGAAGAATTTCCGATAATAGGCCCCGAGTTCCACCTGCGAGCGCATGGGCATCCGAGCCTGTTCTGCGGATAGAATCGCAAGGTCCGCGGGTGTGAAGCGTCGATCACCCTCACATCCTGGGTATAAGGTTTTAACTGCGGTAACGAAGGCGTTGAAATCCGCCGCTTTAGCTGAAGGCAGGCAGGCCCATGTTTCTGCATCTTCTATGCTGGCATACCGCATTGTGGCCTTGATTTTCTCCTCTGGGGTGAGTGTAGCGGAGTCTACAAGCTGTGTGACATCTTCCAGGAAGCGGATCAGGTGAGATGGTGTTCCGTCGAATTTGGGTGCGGCGTCTGTGCCGCAGAGAGGCATCCGGAAGGGTATGGCGGACATAGTAGTCGGAGGTATTGGGTTGGTAAAGGGTAGTTGCGTTAACGGAGACGGGACCGGTGCAAATAAGGTGACAGCGGGCGTAGTAGGACGAGTCGGATCCGAAGATGCCGTAAGGGAACTGGCTGAAGATGGACTTGCGAGGATATTGCTTGCGAAGCGGGACGGAAGCGATTGGAGGAACGGGTCCGAGATTTGCGGGTTTGGTAAGTCTGGGATATTAAATTCCTCTTCAGGACTAGAAGCGGATGTAGAAGGCGGAGAGGAAAGCGCAGATGAAGATGAGACGGATGGTGTAAGATGAAAACTTTCTTCGCTATGCGACGGGGTAGCAAAGGGTCGCGAGTGTTGCGCTAAGTCGTCCGGAACTGGAACAAGGATATCTTCGGGCGATAGGTGAAGGTCTTGGAACGCTTGTCGCAATTCTGAAAGGTCTAAACGAGCCGGAGTGGGTCTAAGTGACCTGCTAGTCGTCCCAGATGATCCCCTCACGGTGGGCTCCAGTTGTGGGTGAGGAAATATAGATGCTAAGGGTAGTCAATATGTTCCTATGGTCCGAGGGTTATACTCGTCCTAAGGGGATTGCTACTGGGCAGCGATCCTCGATAAATGCGAGGAGATGCAAAGACTAGACTCTGTCTAGCGACCCGAGTCGATCCTATTCTTGATAGGACGAGGAATCCGCAAGTGCGTAAGTGCGGACGGGCACGGGAACAACGCGCGAGAAGAAGCGGGTCGTTCGCGGATAACACGCGGACAAGATAACGAGAAGGAGAACGAACTACGAGCCTATAAGACGAAAACTGGGCGAAGTCGGACCAGGTTTCAATTGGTACTTGCTCCTAGTCAGACGGATGACAGACGGACGACAGACGGACGACGGACGGACGACTCGGGGTTGATCAACAATAGATTCAGAGTATAGGAAACAGCGAGTGGAGTACTAGAGAAGTACTCTCGAAGCGGGAATGATGGGATCGATAACAAAAGGTAAAAAAATCTACATAGGTAGTCGTTTTGTATATATATAGGATTGGGATCCGACGAACCCTAAGTTAATATGACCGGATCTGGGTCGTGTGATAAGGGTAAGGGATATCGACATGTTAGTGGTATATCGAGCATAATGGGTACTCACCAGTGAGGACAGACGACAGACGGGACCGGACAGGACGGGTGCGGCGGATGCGCAAGCTAGAGAAAGGTAATATGATGGGTCCGCAGGTGTTCCGTGCGACGGACGGGTGACATGGACGGGACGGATGACGGACGGATGACACGGACTGGTAATGGATGGCACGTACAACGGATGTATGACGGACGGGTAACAGACGACACATACAACGGACGTATGACGGACAGGTAACGGACGACACGGATGACGGACAGATGGGTAATGAGTAACGCGGACGGATGACACGGACAATCACTTGTAGAGTCGTCGATAATCATGGGTTACGGGCCTACAGTGGGTACGTTCCCCACAGCGGTATGCGAGTTGACATCCCAAAAGTAGGTGATCGTTGATCTACCTGTGCAAAAACTGTGAGCTGATGTTCCTAAGGTACCATCCTACCTCTACTATTGCTAAGATGATCGATAGCAAGGCATACCTTCTTTTAAGACACCAGCCCTGGAGATGCTTCATTTTGCTCCTCTCAGTTTGTAATGGATATCGAGATCTTCGTGTGCACTTGTACAACCACTCAGGTGGTATTGTAACCCCTTGCATCAATATCGACTGGGATCCGGACAGATTCTTACATACCTTCTCGTGCATCGTTTTTGGCGGTCTTGAGTGCATTGGGTATGATCCTACCATCAGTATCTTCACTAAGACACTTCAGCCCGGCCAACTCCAACAATCCTCCACCTTCACTCGTCCTACTACCGCTGGAGCTACTGAGAACACCATCAAATACACTCATAAACAACAGAACGAGAGCGCACCTGTTATCCTCGAGAATGTGCCAATGGAAGGCACAGATGATCCCATATCCAAGTTAGAGGGTCCTGAGCCATCGGTTCTGTCCGAACATCCCCTGCCTGAAGATCTTGAAGATCCTGAAGACACTCTCCCAGAAGAACTCCTCCTCCATGAAGACCTCCTCCTCCATGAAGGTCTCCCTATGCCCCTTCCTGCAGATCCCCTCCTCGCACCTCTTCCAGAGCCAATCGGAAAAATCCAAGTCAACCATAACTACTACGATATCCTGGAAGTCATCTTCTCTAGCCAAGGCCTTGTCGGTCATGGTACTGTGTGCTGCTTGATGAGGAGGGGCGAGAACGAATATATCATTAAAGATCATTGGGTTCTAGGGAGTAAGGAGGACGTGTTGAACGAGGTCATCATGTTGAACAACATGAAGGGGGTCCGTGGCATACCTGAACTTATAGAACACTGGCTCGTCGAGATCGCACCTGGGGAGGTCGACAAAACAGAGAAGTATCGCTATACAACAATGGAGAGTATAGAAGGTACCTTCCGCACTCATATCCAGCTAGTTTTAAAGCCCCGTGCACGACCATTGCATATGTTCCGCACAAAGGCAGAGTTAGTGAGCGCAATCCGGGATATTGTTGCCAGTAAGTACACGCCATGCAACGATATCCAAAATTTTGACTTACCTTTTTCCAGTTCAAAAGATAGCGGTTGAAGAGCGAGGTATTTTGCATCGAGATTGCAGCCTCAACAACACTATGATCGAGGACAACGGCAATGGCTCCCATGGCACATTGATAGACTGGGAATTTGCTGTGCGTATTATTCAGAGTAATTGCTACCCTATCGGTGGTACGGTCAGTGTTTAACTTCCTGACTCTGTTTTCAATGGACACCTTACAAAATGACCAGGGTACAGTACCGTTCATGTCACGGAAGCTTCTTCACCAGCTCTCGGATGTCATTCCTGTGGTGTCTTTGCAGAAGAAAACTCGAAAGAAAGCTTCACGTTCGAGACCACAACAGACTACATTCATCAGACACACCTTCTCTGACGATCTCGAGTCCCTCTTTTACGTCTTCACCTGGATCTGCATCGAATTCAGAGGTCCCCTCAGGATGAGACAGGCTCTCAAGTCTAGGGGCCATGGATCCGAATGGCTACCACGCGCATGGTCCGCTAACTCTTACGTGGAGTGTGACCAAGCCAAGACAGGGTTCTTTTACCACTTGGAAGATATGCAGAAGCTTGAAATGCAGATCCATCCCTACTTCAAGAATCTCATTCCACTCGCAAAGGAATGGTATGGGTTGATGAGGAACAACGACAACCCAGATTCAGTACCCTTTGATGCTGTGCTCAACATGTTGGATCGACATCACACAGAGCTTCCAAAGGACGAACCATCCCCTGAGTTATTATCTGCCCGAACAATCCTCAAGCGAAAATGGCCAACTGGAGATGCTCCTGATTCCACAGGTGCAGTAGATCTGAGAGTTAATGATTTACCTAATGATGCGACTCGACACATGAGGCCAGCTGGAGGCAACATGACGATGGAAGCTGCAGTGCCCATCAGGCCGTCAAAGTGGAACAAGACCCGATCTTCATAATGTTAATACAACTGTAGGCGACCTTAGATTTTCTGTTGCGAAACGCTTCATACCTACATATTTACTCGGTAGCTATGATGCACTATGTCTCCATATGTTAGAATCATCCATGCTGAGTCAGAGCGCATCAGGGTCTACTATGTCAATCCGTGCGAGATTCCTGCAGTTCTTGGTGTCATTTGAACTTTAATCTACTGAACTTACGCCCATCAGCACATTGCTACTTGCAAGCAACTCGACTCATACATCTGAAAATCGCCTGCGATGACCACCGGACTACAACACGAAGCCCAAGGATAAAAGTGAGTGTCTGTGAACTTGAATATTGCTCGGAGGCTCCCTACTCTTGTTGTATTCCCAGCTCTACTACTACAAGTAGTTCTACTATGCCTGCGCAACGTGCTGGTAGTCCCAAGAAATGCAAGACAAAGCATAAAGCTGCGGATTCTGATCTTGGGAAGACACTCGTAGAAGGGACAGCAAAGCGATTGCACTCGCAGGCTGATGTGTCACCACCAGTACAGCCCCCACAGTCAATCCCTGACTTGGATGTGGCGGACAACTCAAACCCTTGACGTAGTCATCGTGCAGGTGCTGGGAAGGGGGGTAGGAATAGTCAGCTTGAGAGAATTAGTGCCTTGTTGGATGTGCCTGCGCGGGCAACCAAACCCAAAGGCTCAACTACCCTTGATTCAAACGCTCCTGTGAACCCTCTCGCTCCAGTACCACCTAGCAAGGGTTGTGGGAGTCGCTCAAAGGTAACTTTTATTGTACTCATAGGCAATGTTACTAACTAATTGACACTATGTTGAAGGCTCCTCCACCGTATAGCGCATCACAGCCAGCGGTAGATTCCAGCGCTCCACCTTCAAAAAAGCAAGGCAAAAAATTCAAGGTTAGCTTCTCTTTTGTATTTCTGTAGACTAACCATTTACTTCTAACTCTCTTATCAAGAATATTGCTGCCTTTGCCTCCAGCATCAAGGTACCCAATCAACTGAACTTTGTACAATGCGAAGATGGTGAACGTTTTGGGCTCCATCCACCAATCATCCCTTCTCACAAGGAGCAAGTTCTCAATACCTCAATAACTGCCAAGAGCGCCGGTCAGAAGCCTGCCACTATGAGCATCGACGCTTCATCACAATCAGATCTTTCGAATTTGACCTCAGTTAACACGATGCCACATTCGCAAGCTGACTTCTTCACAAATATAGATCCTTCTTTCCGGCCAATCCATCAGGAAGCACAAGGTGAAGCTAATTATTGTGGTGCCTCCCTCCCGTCAATTGCCCAGGAAGCTCAAGCCGAAGTCTCGACATCCGACAATGACAATGACAATTCCTCTACTGATGACGGCTGACAAAAGCGACACTGACGAAGAAAGTGAGAATGACAACGGCGAAATTGATTGGGGAGGAGACCATGGGTGTCATAGTGTGCATCCAGTATGCGATCATTTACTAATCATATCTGTCACTAACGAGATACAGGCTTTTCAAAGGAAGGAATATCAGCGTCCCAGCCTCAGCCCATCGCTCTACCTTCTGATTTTGAATTCCAGTATTCGTGAGATGAAGACGAGAATCTTGCAAGTGAATCGTTAGCAGTCGGTGACAAGACCTCCAGTAGCAATGATATTATGGATGAGGTACATCCGTCAATGATTTCACAGAGTTTGATAATGATTCCTTGAAGCCTACCAAGCCGGAGGATGTCTTACAGGGTCACCACAAGAAAAATGGACGTCCACGCCTCCCTGACCCCGCAATGCTCGATCTCATTCATCGCCAAGAAACTCAAGCCACCAATGTGAAGTCACGTGACTCAGGCAGTAAGGTTAAGAAGGTGAAATCATTCAAGTCCAAGGTACCTACTGAAGGCCCTAAGCCGACCCAACTCGGCTGGTATCCTTCACGGTGGAAGACCTTTCTTGAGGAGGCAAAATCAGAGTGTCATGCCCAGCATGCAATCGAGAATGCATTCCTGGACGCCGTCAAGGATCTGCCTCTTTCAGTCACCGAAGCACTCTCGACATCACTCGTCGAATGGCTTGAAGCAGGTAACGAGGTGGAAGCGGGTATGTTTTTTTTCCCCCCGAGATATCTCACTCATGACGTCGACTAGGTATATGGCCCGACCACAAGGCTGATATGGCCAAGCTGCTATATGAAGACTTATCAACCTGGCGCTCCGACCTCAAGAAGATAGCCATCAACATTGCGCCCTCCATGTACAGTGGCTCAAAAAACTGTCCGCATGTTTGCACTACATTTACTATTTACATTATTGTATGTGAATGGACAGGTATACCCAAGATATGTTAGTAGAGTATTTTGTGGTACTCCTTCAGGGCGTGATTTGGAGCCATTATCCCATGGGAATCCATGGTAATATGGTGGAGCCATGAGCATTACAAGATGATGACTCATGCGGACAGTTTTTTGACCCTAGATTTAAATTCTATAAATTATTAGTTATGACACCATAAAGCCATGTCACTATTAAATAAATTATGAAGTGGTGTCATTATGACATTATTACACCTATTTCTAATTATATAATAAAGGGTGTCCCATATATCATAGTCATAATCACCATGAAAGTCATCTCCTCTGCTCAAAGGGATAATATCCTTTCTCTGTCTACTGCTGGCCTCTCCACTCATCAAATAGCCTCTATAACTGGTGTATGCAAGTCTACTGTAGCTAAGCTCATCAAAGAATGTGACCTAGAGAAGCAAAACTTTAGTGGAGGTTGTCCATTCAAACTCACCTCTACTGATAGGAGGGTCATTATCCAACATATCACCACAGCAAAGGCTAATAATGCTGTCCAAGTCACTTATCATATCAATTCCATCATCACTACTCCAGTTTCTTCACAAACAGTAAGAAATGTCCTCAAGGAAGCCAATCTTAGGGCTGTAACAAAGAAGAAAAGCCTCTTCTTTCCATCACTTGCAGGAAGAGAAGACTAGTGTTTGACCTAGGCCATCAACACTAGACTGTAGAGGACTGGAAGTGGGTCATATGGTCAGATGAGACTAAAATCAATAGAATTGGGTCAGATGGGAAGGTATATGTGTGGAAAAAGAAGGGGGGGCTCTTACAGACAGAGAGATTAATGAAACTCTCAATTTTGGAGGAGGTTCTCTAATGGTATGGGGCTGTATGGGGTGGAATGGTGTGGGAATGCTTGCAGAGGTTGAGTGGAGGATGAATTCTGAGCAGGATGTGGACATTCTCAACCACCACTTGCTGCCTAGCATGACAGAATTAGAAATCAATGAAGAAGATATCATTTTTCAACAGGATAATGATCCCAAGCATACATCCAGGAGAGCCAGAGAATGGTTTGAAGAGCACAATATTCATCTCCCTGACTGGTCAGCACAATCCCCTAATATTAATATCATTGAACATCTGTCAGGAGTACTCAAGAAGAGGCTTTTAGCCTATGACCACCCTCCTAAAGGGGTATGGGGGTTATAGGAGAGAGTCACAGTGGAGTGGGGAAATATTATGGCAGGGGACTGTCAGAAATTGATTGAAAGTATGCCTAGAAAGATAGAGGCAGTAATTAAAGCCAAGGGAGGTCACACAAAATACCAGAATGCTTGATTATCTGTATAAAATATTTGGGTCAAAAAACTGTCCACATGAGTTATCATTTTGTAATGCTCATAAATACACCATATTACCATGGAGTCCCATGGGCAAGGGCTCGGAATCTTGCCCTGAATGAGTACTACAAAATACCCCACTGGCATGTCCTGGATATACCTGTCCATTCATACACAATAATGTAAATAGTGAAAATTGTACAAACATGCGGACAGTTTTTTGAGCCACTGTATAACCTCATCCCCTCAGCTGACGTACTTCCTCAAGCTCACACCGCCTGGGTTGTGAACGCTGCTATAGAACTGTTGGACGACTGTGTTTCTTCATGACAGTGTGGATGAACTTGGGAAAACCAACAATGCTGCTCACCCCACACTCAAGGCGGCTGCCATCGCCTTCTTCTACACCGGTTCCTATTGTATCGCTCAGAGGAGACCCGATACCTTCAAAGAGGAGTTACCTTTGGAGTCTTTGGCTTTGGTTTGCACTGTGGTACTTTTTATATATATTTATTTTATACTAATGATGCACTGACACCAAATTTGTAGTACAACTGCGTCTGGGATGGGCTAGTCAAGAATGGCAGTGGCAAGTATTTTCCTGAAGTTCACTGCCAAAGACTACTCCTCTGTCTATTTCTCAATGGTTGTTGAACTCAAGAAGATCATGAAGCACGCGTACCACGGCCCTAAGTTGACACAACAGCTTCACAAGTGGGCCACAGAAGGATGGTAAGGAGCTTTTTCAAAACAAGTCTTCACTAATTAAATCCATGCAGGGCGCAGTCCTGCAAACTCGACAGCAAGGACACATCAAAGCATCGTCATTTGTGGGTCATGTTTGATTAGATTTGGACTGCTATTTCACGACTATCATCCATCATTAGTAGTAGTGCTCGTGTATCTGCATCCGTGTTTCCATGTTACTATCTGTGATCTAATACACTCTTGTGATTGCGTACATCTTTTATATGTGTGGACAGAATGGTACAACTTTACAGGTCAGTGTGCTACTGGACAGTAGCATGAGATATTTTTTTGTCAGTGTTGAAATATTGTACATAACGCAATTCTCAGTGGGCATCTGTGGCAGTCTGTATAGGAACCAACAGAATGAAGTATTATTGTAGTTCAGTGTACAGAAGGGACTAAGCTGTGTATCTTTCGCTCTGCACAGCTCTGTACAGAATGAAGTAGTTTGCTGATGATGAGTAATGTCAACGAAGTTATCCACATCCTCGATATCCTCAAGCAGCACAAACTCGGGACTGATACAGGCATGAAAAATCCAGCAGGATACTCATGATACTCAAAAGTCTGTAAAGCAGACGGAGAGGTCACAACGGACACTCCATCATCAAGTTCCTGGTCAGAAATCACAAGCGCAACAGGAGGAAGAAAGGACGGACAAGAAGGCAAAGCTGATGACGACAAGGCAGGCATGAGCCAAGTGGAACACGGCCAACAGCAAAGTTCAGCAACGAGGGGAGCACAAGAATAGGAGACGTAAAATAATACATGCACACAATAAAACCAGCCTGGGGCTCCACTGGTCACAGAGAACTTTTTTTGCTATACCTGTATCCTGGTAGGGTCCAAGAAAAATTTTGTTCCTCGATTTGAACGCTGCGGTAGTGATAGGGAAGCATTCCTTTTGATTCGTTGAGTCCAGCATGAGGAGTGGTTCAGCCCACTTCACTATGGACCAGGATTAGTTCAGTTTTGATCAAGAGGAATAGCACATACATTAGCAATTATGTCATCCTGAAGAACAAGGTTGTCTGCAGCATAGGCTGGTGCATGCCGAAGTGGCGATTGGGAATCAACACTCTCTTCCACATCAGAAGATGCATGAGCCTGCGTGACCAGTGACCACCAGAATTTAGAGAGCATGTAGAAACTCAAAGGTGAGTTTGAACCCCTACCTCAGTGATATTTAGGCCCTCATGATCAGCGTTCGGGAGAACAGGGTCGTGGAGGGAATCCTTCGAGCACATTTGTACGTATGATCTCAGCATTATTCCAGACACTCAGTATGCATCCCTGTCGACTCACAGAAATATTGTTAGTCGTATTCACATTATCAGAGTTGGGAGCATTGGTATCCTCTTGTGCATGCTGAAGTGGCAGTTGGGGATCAACACATTCTTCCACATCAGAAGGTGCAAGATGAGCCTACGTGACCACCAGAATTTAGAGAGCATGTAGAAACTCAAAGGTGAGTTTGAGCCCCTACCTCAATATTTGAAATCAATGAAGGACCTTCATGAACGGTGTTTGGGGGAACGGGGTCGCGACTGCAGGAATACCTCGAACACTTATGTATGATCTCAGCATTATTCCAGACACTCCCCACCGACTCACAAAAATATTTTTAATTGCATTCTTAACCTTCCCCAGAAACTGACAGACTCTGCTGCAGGGTCAGTTCTAGACGAAGGTTCAAAGTCAGTGTTTTGAGTGCATTGCAGGGTAATGAATTTCATGAAGAGTGATCTTCATGGGCCACGTACCGAGTTTCCACCAGATGTTCCTGGAGGATCCCCTGACCTCAAATCCCTCGATTGATGGTCTGTGGTCATTTGTGAATAGTTGATGAGGAACAGTCTGAAGTGAGGTGTGCTTATAAGGACCCACATTTATATAAGTTACAGCTGCTACGTTCTGGGAAATGATGATCACCTCAGAAACCATGTTACAATTGCAATGACTTGATTTAGTAAAGGCTGGACCCACAAACTCCACGAATCTCGTTTGTGTAACTCGGGGTTTGCGGAGGGCCCCTTCATTTTGTGGGTTGTCAAATAATTTTTCTCAAGCTATGAACCTGACTACCAGGCGCAACAGAAATACAGTGTACATAGCAATAGTGTATATCAAAAGTGAGCTGGGATACAAACCAACGCAACCAATACAGCAACAGAATGAAACATCACATCATGAAGTTTTGGGTATCAAAGTCAGGCGTTTAAATTTTAGAAGAACTCGCCACTGCTATCAGCCACCGGTCGCAAATTTTTTTTAGCACCGCATACTCCTGAGAAACGGGGTTGAAAACAAGAATCCGAGGAGGTTGAACTGTTCGAGACTTTGTGTCAGGGGTACCTGTTCCACTGGTGCCCTGTTCCGGGCTGTGACCCGTTACCACCGAAATTATTTGGCCACTATTAATAGAGCAAGGTACCAGCATTAATTAACTGCAGACCTCACCAGTACTGTGACTGTTGCGGCTTGTCGAGTAAGTACTGTTACCGTAGGCTTCTACGGCAACCTATTCAACCTGAAACTAACCTACAACTCAACGCAGTGATTCACCACCACTCCCTCACCTCAACCATGTCACCGCCATCATTCATCCACTCCGCAAGTACTGCCTTCTCCTACAGAAAACGGTCACAACGGCATGCCACTGCTTGCCTTCCTCATGATTGTGTGCGCTTGTGGGGCAAGTACTTGTTCCTCTTGCACCCCACTGCCCTTCCCGCTTCTTCCTTGATGTTGCTCGCCCCCGAATCTGAATGACATCAGATTGGAAATGATGACACTGATCAGAGCATCACTTTGTATCAGGAAAAATCTGTCTTTAAAATTAGTCGAGTTTGCCTGCCCTAGTACCTACAGCCTCCGCGGTGTGTGCTAAACCATGCCTCCACATATCTTCCTCCCCTCCCTCGCGAAACTGCCCTAGCAATGCCATACATTGCAGCATCTCGCAAGTTTATTGATCTCATTCTCCAGACGTCGCCCAAGTGGGCTAATTTGGACCCACTGTGGGTACAACAAACAGAGTAGAAGGATAGGGCAAACTACTCCAAAGTTGGGTCTTTGCTACCTGCTGCCTCACTTGAGTGACAAGCACGTTCGACCCTATAGGGGATTGCTACTGGGAAGTGGTCTCTGTCTATAACGACCCGATAGGATGAAGATCCGCAAAAGCAGATGAAAAGCAGATGAAGCGGATGAACGTACGGATTCGTCGGATGCGTCGGATGTGTCGGATGGTGGACTGGACCTGCGGATGCACGTAGGATGTGATTCAAACTTGAAGGAAAGTCATCAAATGATAAATTGATAGTGGATATAGGTCACAACAATATTCTGGTAAGGAGAAGGAAAAGCGGGAGAGGTAACATGGTAAGTTTTCCGAAATCTCTACAGTTATAGGGTAGAGTATTTTCTTATACAAACAGCGAGTCTAGACTGTGCCATAAGAAAACCGAAAAACAGTGGAGTGTGAGAGGATATGTCTGTGTTCAGTCAGTAACAGGAAAATGAGCGTAACTACGTACCAATGAGGTCAAACGGATGTGGACAGGATGGATGCGGCGGATGCGCGAGCTATAGGAAGAGATCCGAAGGTATCCACAGGTCATCTGAAAAGCGGATGTGCATCGGATGGGTCGGATGAGGGTCAGATGGGACTCAGATGGGGCGGATGAGAGTCGGATGGATGTATGATACGTTGGAAAATCGATGAATACAAGCCCAGCATAGGAATGCTCCCTACACCACCCATTGAGATCTAGGTCAGTCCAAGTTCTCTAGTGATCGTTGCACCGATTTTGTCTCATTTTCGAGGTCATAGGTGGGGGACTATGGGAATATCTATGATAAATTGTTCCAAGAGTCATTGGTAATGGCAAGAGCCAGAACTCAGTCGGATAGAAGAAACGACTGTATTACTAGATACTGTACCTAATGGCAAGAGCCAGAACTAAGTACAGTTAGTAGCTAGACAAATATAATGAATGTGTAGACATACCTCAGTCGGATAGAAGAAACGACTGAGGAGAAACGATTAAGCAAACGTGTAACTATAGTGAGTGTGACTTCGGGTAACGCCGACGTGTGCTGTCACGTCTATATACTACTATCATATCTCAACAATTGGACGAGCAAGGCTTGAGGATCAATTTATCCGATTCATCATACCAGCCCAAGAATCGCGCAGTCAATGACATTTGTATACTGACGGCCTTCACGCTAGGGTGCTTTGTCATGGTTTGAACCTGACAAAAGGTCAATATCAGGAGGACATGAATGGTAAGGCTCCGACTGGTGGTCACCAGCAAGTCGCCAGTTAACATACTTCTCGTGGCGTAAAATTTCGTTCGAGCCAGCGTGTCATCTGCACAAATTCATCTTTGTGATTTGTGGCACGGTAAGCATCTTTTGTGTAGTCAATGTGAAGCTGTTCAGTGTACTCCGTGTTGCAGTTATCTGTCGTACCAAGGATCACGATCATGAGAGGGTAGTGGCGAGTGGCATGTAGTGTCGGGAAGTTGAAGTTATTTCGGATTCCTAGGTCAACGAAGGTGTCCTTATTCCCATGGAAAAGATCCAATGCGTCGTTCAGTAAGTGAAGAGTTTTATGTGAGCACGATGGATGTTGACCCGCAAATGGCGGCCAGTGCGCAAAAATGTGGTGTGCGCTTTCAAGAGCCTCGCAGCCGAAGTGACACGGGTTTGGCGAATCGCGAAGACGGCGATGTTGCACCTCTCGTGTGTCAAGCTGGAGGGGTCGGGCATAAAACGTACGACAACAGAGAATGAAGTAGACGCCCGTATATACGGGAACCCTGGCAGATTGTGGTCGTAGAGTGCGAGCGTTAGGGTCTCAGCTGGGCGGAAATATATCGTGAGCGGACGTAAGCGGAGTGTGATCATCCATAAAGAAAGTGGATAGTGGTGTCACTGGCGCTGGTAACATTAAACGCTGCACCGCAGTAGCTACCTCATCTGCGCGGGCGTTGGCCAATGCAACATCTGTTGATGCACCAGTATGTGCTAGTGTCAAACACAGTTCTGGAGTGGGGGCGGAAGAGGTTAGTAAGCTAAACCCCCAACGATACAGTGAGCGAGAGGGGAGACACCCCACACGTGTGGGAGGGCGTTGGGCATAATATATGTTAGGGTGTGCACCACATTATTTGGTCGGCGTACACCAGCGAAGGCGAGTTGGGAGCGACGTGAGAAAGGAGTGTAACACTACCTATTGTCCCAAGTAGTTCACCATGTAAAACAAATGCGGACTTGCGGAAGAGGTCAAGTGAAAATACACACGAACCACTAGGACCAGCAACAGTGCTAGTGACAGATCGGCAATGCAAGAAACCGGCGTTTGGAGGCATCATAGAAGCATTGGATGCGATAAATAAGTGACGTGATTGGGCTGGCAGTCCTTGCAGTTGATTAGAAGTAGCAAGGGACAGCAGGAAACGCTCGGCCGCCGTTTGTCTGTCATAACGAGAAAGTAGAAGGGGGGGATAGAAAGCATCCGGCGGAGGAAACACGCAGCTATTTAGAGAACAAGTCCAATCTGACTTGCAAGGTGATGCTTGGGTGATGCCGAGCAATCATACGAAAGGCTGCAGTGTTAAGTCGGATATCGATTCCTATGTATATAGTAGTACTTAAATACGATCGAGTTGCAGTTGGGTTTGAAAACCTTGTTAATATTCGATGTTATCACGTGTGTTCCTGGGAGCCTGCAGCGTGACCTCCGTTCATCGATCTCATTCGCCTCCAAGTAGGCTAATTGGGACCCGCTCATTGAGATCAAGGTCAGCTCAAGTGCTCTAGTGATCGCTGCACCGATTTTGTCTCATCTTCGAGGTCATAGGTGGGCCCGGGGACTATGGAGAGATCGATGATGACACTGGGGAGCTTGGCGTAGAAGGAAATATCTACGATAAATCGTTCCAAACGTTATTGAACGAGCAAGGCTTGAAGATCAATTTATCCAATTCATCATACCAGCCGAAGAAGGGTGCTGTCGATGACAACATGATCATGTTGTCGTCGGGAGTCGAACAGGCCTAGGGAGACTTCAGTGCACTGAAGCCAGAAGTGTGAGAGCGCACGTACTTCTTGCTTACGCGCTATTTTTCAACGTCATTGATCAATCAGGTCCTTCCTCAACCTGGCCTCCGCTTCCGTCAAGACCGAGTTTCAGTTTCAGGAGGGCAAGCGAGGCACCGTCCTCGTCATGCACAAGCCCCGACAGGAATATATTCCCTGGGCAAAGTTCTGACTCTTATCCGCAAGGCAGACGAGTTGCAGGACAAATATCTCGTCACCAGCACATTCACGTGTCCGGGATATTACCTCTACTTGTCTAACAAGTGTGCGTCTATTTGTTGAGCATCATTGGTGGACATGATGGCCTGACGCAGTCGGAGAGAAGGTAGGACTAGCGCTCGTCGCTAATGTACCGATTCCAGCTGCAATGGGCGTGTCTGCTGGCGGAGAAGCTTCTGTGGACTGGTGGACGGATGCTCAAGCTGCATTCCTCCGAAAGGCATTTGACAAGGTTGGACAGTACCGCTACACGCCTCTCTACGGCCTGAAGTTAGTGTGGGGGGCAGAAATGTTTGAGGGTGACTTCTGCCAAAAGAACGGCAGAACGGCAAATGGCAGAACGGCAGAAATCGGCAAAATGTTTTTGAGTGTTTTTGAGCGCCGTAGAGTAGTTCTATAGAGTGGCAAAAACATCATCTAATTTATTGCAAAGATGCTACACCCTCTGATGTCAACAGCGCATCAATGTTCCAGCCCGCTGCCTCCCCTTGTGACCCACGACTAACCACATCAATCTCTTCAATAAATCCCGCAGGCGTAATACCTTTGTTGACCTTCTCCAGTTCGTTCCAGTCAATGATATCCCCTGCGAAAACATCTGGGACTTCATCCACGTATAGACCGGTACCTTCTTGCAATGCACTGCGTGATTCCGAGTCTCGCATCTCGTATTCAAACCGGTTGAATTCTTCCAGCAGTTCCTCGTCCGTAATGGACTCTGGACCTGCAAGAAAGTCATCATCCAAGTTGGTGCGAGAGTCACCGTCGCTGACAAGCGGAGGTACCCATGCAAAAGATCTTTGAAGCTGATCTGCTAAGGATGTGTCAAGTCCGTGGTCTGGACGAGTGTGCATGTGGGCGTGTTTGCGACATGTCGATTTGCCGGCTTCTTGATCCATCTTGTGCAAGAAATTTGCATAGCTCGCCCGGAGTTTGCTGAGAGATTCGAAGGTTTGAACTGACAGATTGCAGCGCTTCACGGACTGTACCCCACCGAGACCTGAG
>JABCPV010000418.1:0-23792 GCA_016584345.1 Suillus ampliporus | reverse complement strand
AGGATTCGTTTTTTTTAGCTTCACGATCTTTCAACTCGTGAGCTGGCACTCCGTATTGGAGGCACAAAGGCTGGTTTGCTTAATGCAAGTATGGTAAGTCATGTTTTATTAATGATCGAATACTCCTCAACCTCCAGTTGTACAGAGCAATACGTGAGTTTAGGCTCTATGGTTGTTTGTCAGCAGTGTTAACGCGTATCTCATAAGCGTCGAGATGGTGATCGCGGTAAGCGCTGTGCCTGTACGGGTTTGAGACTCCGCTGAGCCATTCCAGATCACCGCGCTCAGGAAGTGCGAATTAAGGATCGTACAGTCTTCGCGTGAGTTCTACAAAGTCTGTTTTGAGAATTTAATCTGACACTCGTAGTAATCGGTTCAATTTTGAGCAAACTACGTATGTCGTGCATGTCACTGTTTCATCTAATGACCATCTTCATCTTCATACCTTTCAGTCCTTGTCCTCGGAATGTGCTTCTTTGCAGGCGGACTTCGCTTCTCTGAGCAAGGATTCGACCAGAGTGAGGTCCATGTCTATGATATCGATTCGGAGATAGCTAACAGATGGCCCAGCCGCTACGCAGATACATTCATCGCTTTTAAGTATCAGCGTTGGGGCTTTGCTCCTTCCTGCTGCATATCACTTTGCAATCAGCGGCGCCAAGGATTCTGGCTCCTATGAACAGAAGGGTGATATTCTGAAGATGAGCTATGGAGTAAGCATTGCTCGGACTTTGCTAGAACCCGATCTGATCGAATCGTCGTAGGTCTCAATCGTACTCATGTTTAGTAAGTCTTGGGCTTAACTTTCATCAAGGAGCGCTTACGATGCATGTGGACAGTTTATGTCGCTTATCTTCTCTTCCAGTTCTGGTCCCACAAGCATCTCTATAAAGACACAAAGCAAAAGAGCGATAGGTTATCGGTCAAGATACCAGTCAATCCGCGTTATCTTACCGAGAAGCTCTCTATGTCATGTCCCTGAACGACAGACCTGGGAGCATGCATGATCGTCGAAATTCGAGTTCGAGTTCTCGACGTACTTCAGTGGTGTCCTTCCATTTTCCCTCGCCTGCACAAATTTCCATACAGGAACTCGCCGTTAATTCTTCCTCCGAGGTCACGCTGACAGGAAGCAGGGAAAATCACCAGAAATAACCAACCAGGGGCATTACTCAGAGACTCCCTGACCGGTTGTTCGAGGAAGCGTTACCGCAAAATACGCAGCCACAGCACGGTGGTATGATGGCAGCATTGTCGGCCCCTTAAATCCGCCTGGGGCCCATCACCCATCCATCCACCGCTGGATACTAGTCCCTTCGCAGCGCATCCCAGAACCTATGACTACCTCCGAACAGCGAATCTGCGTAGGTCGCCGTCAGCGGCGGAAAGTTTCAGAGAACCGCAGCTTAGCTGTGATGGTCACTTTCTGTTATTGACATTGGTCACTATTGTAAGTGATTAATCAGCTCTATGAGCACCTGCCGACACCTCCTCTAGACGGTGACCATCACTGCCGAAGATCTTGTGGAATCCATGGACGCCATCTCAACGACGATTAGCAAGCAATGGGTTGGTCTTGTCTTGCTTCCTGCAGTCAGGTTATCTATCGCAGTACACACACAATACCCCTATTTGTTGGAGTATTTTGACACGTCGACTTTGGCAGAATGCGTAACTGCCGTCAATACTTCTGTGAAAGACCAACTGACATCTGAGCGTGAGTATCGCTGTCGGGTCGTCTATAGTAAGTCTCGTTCACTTTGTCTTACATGTGGACGACGCTCATGTTAGCGGAAGCAAAACCACTCTATTGGTTATTTCCGTAAGTGCTCGTCATATTCGGACGTCTTGCTGATACCGAAGCTGGGACAAGGTTTCATGGTTACCCTTGGATGGATCATAGATAGGCCACTGGCTTTACTATTTGACCCGTTTGAGTCTGTGGTATGCTCTTTTCCAATCCATTAGTCCCAACGTAGCTAAGCAGATCTTTAGGTTCTCTACGTGTCAGGTATTCCGACTTTTCTACATGAAATACCGCCACCCGCGCTGATCATTTTCTCATGCAGTACAAACCATGAGTTACGTGGTTGCGGACGGGAAATCAAACTGGCTGGAGGGTATAATCCTGATCTGTGAGGAGGCTCTGTAACGCGAGTGGGTTATCATGCTGACATTCCTTCAGGCTTGTACGTCATCATAGCCGTTTTCCTTCTGGTTCTACCCCTAGTGAGATCAACAGTCATTTGACGCTTCGATATACTGATCAATCCTCCGCAGTCGCCTCGAGCCTCCCGAGTGAACTTGGCTGTCTGCAGCCGGTAACGACTATGAACCTTTTAGAACAGTTTCTACCCTGGGACCTTATCTGTGTTTTAATCCCACTCTTCAAGTATATTGACCTTCGTTTCTCTTACGATAGAGTACTTTTTAAATTCATTTATCATCGTACTACTTCACACTCTACCTCACACTCATTGTTATTACAGATGAACTACCTTTCAAAGTTTCGACGACAATGGAATATCTACTTGGTGTACTTACTTGGTTGAATGCAAAGCCGTGATCGCAGGTCGCGGCTGTCGCTTAGACTACACAACGCTAATAATA
Organism: Suillus ampliporus; assembly: GCA_016584345.1. Lineage (NCBI taxonomy): Eukaryota > Fungi > Basidiomycota > Agaricomycetes > Boletales > Suillaceae > Suillus > Suillus ampliporus. The sequence goes on along the minus strand of JABCPV010000418.1, from coordinate 21,182 downwards.
CGAAATGAAAATCGTTGAATCATGATTTTTGCCTCCTTGAGTTTGTCTACTACGTAGTACCACATTACCCTCTCAACTCAGAGCATTCGACTGGCACGTTCAAGAGGATTCATGGTGAACGATGAAATATTTCATCACAAGAGTCATTTTCATCACGGTCAATTTTGTCCATCCGCGTGATCGCACGAGACTAAGTATACCTTGGAACCATGGATCGGACTCGGGCCGTATTTTGCGAGACAGACGCCGTCTCAGACTCATATTTCCTATTGTGAGGCGCCATAATATAATGAATCCCAATACAGGAGGTATTTGTGTACACTGAAAACCAGATTATATGTCAGCTGTAAGATCCTGTCAATATAGAAATGAAAACCGCTCAGAGATATCTGTTCATGCATCTACAAGATCTCTAGCATCCTGACGTCCATCATGCATCATGTCGTGAACAGTCATGCCTTTTAACTTGTGCAATGATATCACGATCCGACGCGATTCTCTTATATTCTCCGCTATGCTGCCGGGCTGAAAGGCTATCCAAGGCCAACAATAAGCAACGATGTATACTTGATTATAATACACAATTCATAATTGTGACAAGGCCTGATATCGCGAATTCAAGCGTCAAGGTTTCTCATGCAGCCTCAGGGTCATTCTGCATCATGCACCTCAGGTCCGTCTCCGGAATCCTCGCCTCGAACTCAATTGCGCACGGCCGTTTTGAGATCTCCCCGTTCACGAACCCCATGTTATCCGACGACTTCGTAGGATCCAGAGCGAGTCGGAAGGCCCAAAGAATAAGGAGCGAGTTGATGAACACCGATCTGTATTGGTCGAAGTGAGCTAGGAAGACGATATGCGTGGAAGGTAGCTTTACCTGTCCGCGACATGTTGACCGGGGCATACCCTGGAAGGAATGTCATTCAAAGAATGAATAACCGAAAGACGATGCATACCGCCGACCAAACCCGTAGACGAAATTTCTTAGATCGTCTCTCAGGCGACCTTGATCATCAATCCAGCGCTGAGGCCTGAACGCGTCAGGCTCAGGATAGACTTCTGGATCTCGAGAAATGGCCCTAAGGCAATAGCCATTAGTTCCGTCGTATATTGAAGTGGGATGCTTACCAATGATTTCCGAATACTGTAGTCCCCGCTGGAATACAATAATTTTCCTGATGCCATGTCATCATTTGCGCGATAGGTTTTTGGGACACTACTTGCCCAAATCACGTCTTTGGTTGTTCGGTGAGCCAATCCTGCAGTGCGGATGTTGTAAATTTCAAGGACAAAACCGAAACGGAAGCGCCCACCCATGGGAACCACGGGTCTCCATCTCAAAGCCTCAGAAATGAAGGCGTGCATGTGAGGAAGAGATTCTTTGTCGGCGAAGGTCGGCGCTTTAGTGCAGAAACCATTGAGCTTATAGAACTGAAATAAGGGATCGAGCTACCTCGGCGCCTTCCGACGACCACATCAAGCTCGGCCTGCACTGTAGCTTGCTCCTCCGGGAAATAAGCGGCTGCCATGAGCACCGTGCACACCGCTATAGTATTCTTTCACCTGATTTCAGTCACATATCTTCAGAGACAACAGAACAACACCTCACCGTAGAGGTTGCAGCTCCAAAAAAGCCACCAGCAAGAGTGGCCATCTCAGACTCTGTCAAACCATAGAGATCGCCATTTTCTAGCATATATTTTGCGAATGAAGGGCCGATGTCTACATTGCTCTGCTGCGGAACAACTCAAACATCGTATGTAAGAATTGACAAGGCAATGCATACCATTTGCTCTTTCACGCGATTCAGGTGACCCATGTCGAGTTTCATGCTCCTCTCAAACCCCCGTTTTAACTCTCGGCCATACCAAGGAAGGTATTTGAGCCAAGGAATCGAATCCACCAGGTAAACCCCAGGACGGAGCACTTCACCAGCCATCCTGACGAGTTGTCCAACCTCAATGACTTCAGGATCGGTCGCAGACGTGGGCGTTGTCTTCCCATATGCAACTTTCATAATCGTTGTCGCAGAATAACTTCAAAATATCTGTGAGCAATGTACGATCACGACCGACGGTGCCTACGTTTTTACATGGTCCTGGAAGTTGTATGGATCATTAAGGATGTCGAGGATAGTGTTCTTCGCGTGTGACATCTGCAAGGGCTCATAGGCCTCAGCTGCCTTAGGTTGGAGATGTGTATGAAGTACTCTGCATCACGTTGAAAAGTAAGATAGGAAAGTATGGCGGACTACTAACCTACGCAAGCGACGCACCCTGTCTCCCCAGGATTGAAGGGCTAAGCTCAATCCGCCGCGAAAAATTTCTCCAGCAGCAACCATGCGAGGACGATCAGCTACCGATTTGCCCTGATCCTCCATGATATCTACCACGGCCTGCAACAGAATATTGACCCAGGAAATGATAACTTGGTGTCGGGGGACTGACTTTGTAACGGCCGATAATCACAGTGTTTTCAAGTCGCGACCGAATGGTGATTAGAGGACCGTATTCTTCAATCCATGCCGCTACAGTGAGATATGGGCTGATCGGCGATAAGACACGATCAGCGTTAAAATAAATGAGGTCAACTATGAAACTTTACCTGCGAGGCGGCAGGAAGTGCCCACGAAGTCTCCAAGTGGGAGGGGATGGTGGGAGAGGAAGGCCGCTCTTTGATTTAGAAAGGTAAACCCGAGCGATTACTCCTATTATCCCAATACAAGCGGCAGCATGGAGGACGAGCTGCATGTTGTCAGAGATGCACAGGTTAGACGGCTGCAGCATGGCTGATGGGAGGAGCGCAAGGAAGGGTTGGAGGGAACTCATCGTAAGTCACAGTGCGTTCAAGTTGTGAATATTTGAATGACGCTTTTTATACCAATCGTAGCTACCCTTAAGATGGTCGCCTGTATCCGGGGCGTGGATATGACATTGCTGGCAGTCTCATAGTACTTACCTGCACCTACTAGCCACCAACTGGGACGGTCATACTCCATTTCAAACTACACACGGAGTAAGTCAATGATGCCGGCCGACACCCGAACGTACGGGCACCCTCTTGAAATGCATTTGACAAGTATACTCATCCTATTGCATTGGTGCCACGTCTAGATCTCGAGGGACTCGAATCTAGTGCTGTCCACATTGCAGGTTATATTTTAATATATTATTATTATTAATCATTATCTTGATTATAATACAGGCTCATGAAAGGGCTTTGGATACACCATACGATCTAGTACATTATATCATAGTACGATCACATTAGAATATGACCCATGTATTTAATCATAATACTTTGGCTTTGGAGTGCAGGAATAAACCGGTAGATTGAAAGGTGAAACCATACAGCTGCAGCAAGTGTAGTTCCCACGCTGTGCTCATATCTTTTGCAGCGTGACGGATTGTTCACACAGCCAAGTTCTGCACAATCATGCACGAGGCAATTCGAACTGGCCCAGGAAACAAGCGGATTTCATATCTTTTGCGGTGTGTCGGGCTGTTCACACAGCCAAGTTCCACGCAATGATGCATGAGGCAATTCGAACTGGCCGAAACAGGTGAACAACATCTCAATAAATAGCACACTGTAGTTACATACACGGTATGTTGTGTCTCCGCTCTCCCTTACACTAATTTGGCCACTAGTAGAACCAAGCACAATGACAACCACAACATTCCAGCACTAGACGGAATAGGCGACCTGAGCAATGCCATTGCCTTTGTGCTGGTTCAGGACTGCACAGTGAGCTTTTGTAACTTGTATTGAGTTTTGTTCGTCAGGTTCTGTCAATGACTGATGAGACCCAACACTTCTTACAGATACCAGTACCAATGAACCAACTTCGTTTTCGACACTCTCTGATAGCCGCTTGTCTCTGAGCGCTGAGTCCGCATTAATCACCATCATCGCAAAGGAATGGTTGAAGGGCATGTTGGAGCAAGAGGTGTGCGATGTAGAAACCCGAGAAACGTTAACCGCCCATTTGCTTACGGTAAGCAAAAACCTGTAAGTAAGTACTTTGGCGTTATATCGAGGAGTCGTCTGAACTTCTCTCCAGCGCCATCAAATCTTCATGGTTCTGCTTGCAGCACGAAACACCATGGGAAGTAAAAATGGTGTCTAGAAGACTGAAAGTAAGGGTTCAAAAGTACTGACTTTCAGAGTTTTGTATCTTAGGACTACAGTCCCTGCGGAAAAGGGACCTGTATCCACCCCACCACACATTGGTGTTAGCTTTCGGCCCTGCTTTCAATGGGTTCACCCGGGGAGCATGGTGTTGGAGCGAAAGTGGTCGCCACGGTTTGGTATATTCACGATCCACCTTGATCCTTGCGATTCGTTGAACTCAGTTCTTATGTGGAGAATTCCTTCCTTCCCTGGCGGTTGCTCGGGTTCGATGGAACAAGGGGGAGGCTCTCTTATTTCAGTAATGCAGGATTGAAGACGATAGACCCTTGACGTGATGCCATCTAGTACATTATGTATAGATGTAAGTAACACTAAATCAAAACCTGACTCATTTTGAGGACGCTTTCGATAGAAGGGAATCGGAACCTCCCCCACATTCCATTACCAGTATCTCCTGACGGGCCCAGATCTCGTGTCTGATGGTGAACGTGAATCCAAGTCCACATAAACCTCCTGCGTGAAATGTTTCAAACCAATTTTGGAGATCTCGGTTTCGTGGATTGTCTGACTGAAGGTAGGATTCCCGGGCAATGAAGCTGAACGAGCTATCGGTCGCCTGTTCTTTTACTGCTAAGAACAACTCACTTGGTAAGAAGATATGTAGCATATATCCTGATTAACGGGAGAATGGACTCACAAGAACCGTCGTGTAGTAAGTAAAATTACTTGGTTTGAAGCTATATTATCATGCCTGACAGCACGACACTAATGAATTGGACCTAGATGCAGATAGAAGTGAGAAGAGCGACAGCTATCTCGCATGTCAGTCAAGTAGTGACTCATTAACTACTGAATTTTGCTCGATTACGCGGTTAATCTGATTGGAGCGATTACTAGTCGCTGCTTCTGAAGTAGTTCGATGCAGTCCATACAAGAACGAATATCATGTTCCGTTTACTACAGATACTCTTCTCAACTTCATATACACATCAGAGAAAGGCATAATAGTAGTACCTTGGTGACACCTACGCACAAACACCATGCACAAGGGAAGCGGTCAAGGACTGAAATGACAGTGAGCTTAAGGTCGGAACGGGGGAATGAAAGGGTCCACTTACACACACAGCGCCCATTCTCTGCCATTCCGTCAGCAAAGCATCGATGAGGCACAGACAATGCTTTTGTCGACATATGGCCAATGAAACGGGTCGAAATCCTCGGACTCCATCGTATGAACGCACGAGATCCGAGAAGTAATTACACTAGTTGGAGGAAGTTCCAGTGGCATGCATACATCTTTCAATAGGTGGAGAGTTAGAGTCTCCCAAAACGAGGAGGTTCGCGGAAAAGTCAGCTTTGGATATCAATGGAGGGAAATTCGTGTGGTCTATGGTGGAAGCGGTGAGTTTACCGTGAGACACGTCCAGGATGAAAAGGCGGGGCAATGGTGAGTAGGCTCTTGTGATGACAGGAGGAAAGAAGATCTCGAACCGAAGGTGTCGTTTCGCGCATTGCGCGAGGAAGAATTCGAGAAGGGGGTGCCAAAGGAGAGCTTGCTGAGGGAGTTCATTACCGTGAGATTGTGCAAGGCGAAGATCTTTGAAGGCAGCGCGGGGAGGGAATTATGAGGAAGATCTAGGGTAGTTAAAGCCGTAAGGTCGGCAGAGGTATCAGGTAGGAGAGTAATCCTGTTTTGATGCAGCTTGCAACGGACCGCATATAAGTATCATCTATCACGGGGGACATGGTCACCACTTACATCCAGCGTCTTCAGTGATCCAGAGAGAGAGTATTTCAACGATTTCGTTGTTCCATGCTTCGAGCACATGCAAATCCTGGGCTTCAAAACCGTTTGGACGAAGTTGAAACATTCGCGGAGGACGATATAGGCGGCTCTGAAGCAACCGACTTCAATGGATCAGAAGTTACTCCCAAGTGACTTCCACGACAAACACAATACTCACCTCCATCCGGAGGTTGCAAAGACGCCGGAGACAGGAACGCAGCTGCGCGCGCTGGGTTTGGAGGTGATAGACCTGGGATGCACTGCTTGCGTGCGTTCGAGGAGGCGTTCGTGGGAGCGCTTAGTCGAGTTGGGCTTGGGTTAGTTGGGTTTGGGAGAAGGTTGAAACGTTGAAGGGAGAGATCAATGTATGAGTAAAGGCAGGATGTATGCACATAGGGATGCATGTAATGTGTGCGTGGAAAAAGATATATGTACGACAATTATGTAACAGGACGCGTCAAAAGGACTTGGTGGGTGTAGAATGTACGAATGCGTGCCACTGCAACGAGGGCTATGCACGATCTGAGGTTCGCAAAAGGACATAGACATGCTAGAGTGGAGATGGTGAGCGGGTCGAGAGACGGGACTAATCGAGACGAGGCATGAGTCGGTGGTGGCGGTTGCTACGAGTGGATACAACTTGCAATAATCTGGGGATAGCAAGACAGCTGGTTCATTCGTGCACACGCAAAACACGGCAAATGCGAACGGGTGACGAAGATTACATAGTAACTGCGAGACGATAGCGACTTGGATCCGAGGTGGGCTAGCAGTGGTATGTGGAAGGCCTGGTGGCCTACCTTGGAAACGTTCTTAGATTTGGGAACCGGAGGATTATTGACGCTTGAAGTCAACATTGCACCAAATATTGCCTCGAGGCAACCTCGAGGCTACGATGCGGCCTGATGTTATTTAAACGACGTGGGACCCACCAACAACTTAGTACTTCCCACTTCCCTCAGATTGATCCTCAACATCAATGACTCGGAGACAAAAGAAAAAATCTACAGAAACTCCCAGATCCAGCGAAGCCATCGCTGGTGAAGGCTCGGTACGTCACTCATGAGCATCACTTGCTCATGAAATTCATTCAGACGCATGCTTCATCCAGGGCCGACCCCCTGGCGAAGTCCGTCGGTTTCTAGGGAAACTCAAGGATGGCATAAATAAAAGAATTTCCGTGAGTCGAAGACGATCCTGAGTTATGTATATTGCAATAAGGCTGAGATCTTACAAAAGCGCTCGAAGGATTCCCGCAAACGCGACCCCTTTTGATCGAGGACGCCGGTCATGAACCTTCATCGACTTCGAATTTGGAGGTAGTGCTCACACTGCCCCTTCAGTTTCTGCACACTCTCTAAATGCTAGCGGTCGCACGGTTCAGGATGCCACTTCTGGCGTGGAACAAGGTGCTGATCCCAATCGGCACTTTCAGACTGCCGAAGAAACTGCAAAACGCATGATCCCCTTTCGGGACCTGTGAAATCTGTAGCCTCCACTGGCCAAAATGCATCAGCGAATCTCGAGGCTGCATATAATTTAACTGGACACATATCTTCACCCCTGAGGATATTCGACTCTGTGATCGAGAAGCTCGCGGATGTATGGGCCCTTCCTCTCGTTCAGGACCGAACTAATCCTGTTCCATACTAGGTGCATCCCTATGCAAAGATGGCACTGGGCGTGTTGTCTTGTGCATCGAAAGTATGTCGCTCTCACTTTATTATTGTCTCCTGCTCGGCGGTTATCCGTGTAGATCGTGCTCGCTCAAGCGGATCGCGACGAGCAGTACTCAGCCTTCTTGAGAAGTTGGGTCAAGTTTACCGATTCCTGGGAGATAAGACGCTTCACCAGATCTCGTCTATGCGCAGCATCGTTGGACAGATCTCTCAGCAGACTCTTGAATGCGCCCATTTCATCAGAGATTATTCGGAGACCAAGAACTTTTGTGAGTCTTCAACAGCTTTCACGCTTTGCGTATTCTCATCCTTCTACCATGATCATAGGGGGGAGACTCAAGAAGAATGGTTGCCTCGTGAAACAGATAACACGATTCAAAAAATACGGCGATGTCTTGGATGCGCTCATGCCAAAACTTCCGGGACCAAACTCTTCGGGACGTGGTCATCTTCGTTCATCGCACAGGTAAGTATTTGGACCTGCGTCTGATTCAACATGGATTCATACCTCTTCAGGCGATGAACTGAACATCAGCGGTGTGGCTTATGCAGAGCGTGCAGGACATAATACCGGGAAGCGATGCTGCCAGAAACCCGCACAGAAATTCTCTCCGAGATCATGGGGTGGATCATGATAGTGGAGATGACGTTCCACGTTGTGCTATGGTTATCTGGCCCCGCTGGGACGGGGTAAATCAGCCATCGCTCACACGATCGCTAGCTCGTTCATCGGCGTCGTGTGGGCTTGGTTCGTGTTACTGCTTCGACCGGAACAGAGATACAGACCATCTGCACGAAAAGATATTCTCCACGATCGCGCGCGACCTGGCTGACCGTCATCCGGAGATGAGACGAGCGTTGGCGGATGCAGTTCAAAATGCAACTTCGCTGAAGACTACAGCGGATGTCTTCAGCAGTGGCAGAAGCTTCTTATGGGGCCGCTAGGGAAGCTCTCCGAGCCAACCGTGGGCCCTGTCGTGATCGTTATTGACGCACTAGACGAAAGTGGCAAATCAGTCAAGACACGAAGCGACATTCTTCGCATTCTTGCCGGTAAAATCCAGGACCCAGCCGTTCCCAGATCACAGAACTCCCAAAAAACTTCCGGATCATCGTTACTTCTCGCCCCGCTCCGTGATATCGAAGATGAGCTCGCAGGTGCTCAACATATTAAACGGATGTCCATGGACAACATTCCACGAGACACCCGCAGAGCGCGACATATACGCTTACATAGCCAAAATGCTGGCCGGGCTCCCGCATTTTGGGTCGAAGGAGTTTGCAGCGCTGGCTGAGAAAGCTGAAGGTCTTTTCGAGTGGGCGCGTCTTGCTTGTGAAATCATCAAATCACCTCCTCCTGGCTTATCTCGAAACAAGTGCTTCGATACTCTGGTATCCTGCAAACCTGGCAAGCGGGAAACGTTGTTGTATGATATGTATAGCTTCATTTTGACAGAGACCATGCGACAGGATAGATCTACAAATGCCATGTTTCAGGACCAACAGCTAGTGACGTTTCGTTCCGTGATGGGACAAATCCTTGGCACAGCTGAACCCCTCCCTTTAAATTCGTATGAATGCCATGCCGGGACCACTTTCCAGACGAAAGCGAGCATTATGAAGTGGAAGACATAGTGAAATACTTGGGATCCCTGCTCAGCGGCACCACCGACTCATCATCCCATCCGACCCCTTCACGCATCGTTTCGCGATTTCCTGACGGAACCAATCTTTTCAGCAAGGAGTTTTTTTGTCGACGTGTTAAAGTCGCAACGCGACCTTGCTTTTTGCGTCACTTGGAGTGATGGAACGCGAACTTTCGTTCCAATATTTGTGGTATCAAATCATCGTACCTCCCCAATTGCGAAGTTCCGGGCTGCGAGAAGAAGTTGAAAGATGCATTCCCCCACACTTATCCTACGCCTGTCGATTTTGGCCTGCACACGTACAAACAACAGACTTCGACATGAAGCTCGCGGAGAAAGTAAAATCGTTCTTCGACCACGAGCGGCTGCTCTTCTGGCTGGAAGTACTCGGGCTTACCAAGGCACTCAGCGGTTTTGCAGTTGCGGCGCTTCCACTCATTGCTAAGTGGCTGAAGGTGAGCAGATCGTTATCGATGTAATATGGTGCGCTGACGGCAACCAGCAGGGCGATGGCAGATACAAAGATGTGTCATCCACTGCAATGGACGTGCAGAGATTTATTCAAGTCTTCAGCGGCATTATTTGCACAGCACACCACATCTATATATCTCAGCGCTGCCATTCTCACCCATCAACTGTGCAATATCTAGAAATTTTGGCGCAAGATTTCCCAATATTCTTTGTCTAGCATTTGACGTGATTTGAAACTGGACGGCTGCTCAGACGTACTGCGCGGGCACACTAGTGCGGTTTGTTCAGCCTCGTTCTCGCCCGATGGAACTCGCATCGTCACTGGTTCTTGGGATACCACTGTCCGGCTGTGGGATGCAGCGACGGGGCAGCCAGTCGGTGAGCCCTTGCGGGGCCACACTCATTACGTTAACTCAGTCTCGTTCTCGCCCGATGGAACTCGCATCGTCACTGGTTCTTGGGATAACACTGTCCGGCTGTGGGATGCAGCGACGGGGCAGCCAGTCGGTAAGCCCTTGCGGGGCCACACTGATTGCATTAACTCAGTCTCGTTCTCGCCCGATGGAACTCGCATCGTCACTGGTTCTTGGGATAACACTGTCCGGCTGTGGGATGCAGCGACGGGGCAGCCAGTCGGTGAGCCCTTGCGGGGCCACACTCATTCCGTTAACTCAGTCTCGTTCTCGCCGATGGAACTCGCATCGTCACTGGTTCGCACGATAACACTGTCCGGCTGTGGGATGCAGCGACGGGGCAACCAGTCAGTGAGCCCTTGTGGGGCCACACTGGTTCTGTTTACTCAGTCTCGTTCTGCCCGATGGAACTCGCATCGTCACTGGTTCGCACGATAACACTGTCCGACTGTGGTATGTAGCAAGTGCACAGGTATTACAGCATCACGCGGAGAAACCAGTGTTCAGCAGCCTCCCTGGATATACTTCATACCACGCCTCCCAGCGAGGACAGTACTTTGCTATCAACGCATCCTTGGGACAACGACTTCATTTGCTTCTCATCGAACGCCACCCACGCGCTGCACAACGCTGCTGAGCTCATCGAGGGCACGTCCCCTGATGACCAAAGATCGACTCCTTTTTCCTGACAGCTGACGGATGGATGGAAGGACCCAATCGTCGGCTTCTTTTTTGGGTCCCACCCGCATCCCGAGTGCCGTTCTATGCAACCTTGTAATGCAATGATTATACCAAGAGGAAGTGTCGAGCTTGACTTGAGCCGCATGGCACATGGACGACACTGGCAGAGTTGTAGAGCCGAGTGAGTTTCGTAGCTTTTCGTTGTTCCCTCGCACAGTTACTTCACATCAATACTTCCAGCCCGTGTTAACGAAGATCTTATTCCAGAAATTGATTTGTAATGTCTGATACAGCATACTACACCTATTCCATACGTACGATTGATTTATTGTTTTTGGCGGAACGATTTCTATACCTACGATCGAATCTCTAGAACGACTGTCTTGTTTCTATTCGTCTGCCTAGGCGACATTGAATCTGAGTTTGGGTTTGTACTTATAATTACTGACTCCAATTGACTACATGCAACTCATCGTGCTTGTGAGAGCAAGGTGTCTACAGACCGGTGCGACTCGCGTATTACATACAACCGTGTCATGGGCTTGTCAGTTGCCCACTAGCAAAGCCTGCATGATACCGCGACTTCAAACGAGGCTAAGGACTGTACCCAGTTGTGCCATGTCTTGCTAAATGGGAAGCTTGAATTCTAATACGTATATAACTACCATGCTAAGATGGGTATCTACAACTCCTCTTGATGTGCATGCATTGTGCGTGACATGAAAGAAGAGGCATAACCACATGCAAAACAAAAGCGGGAGACGAAAAAATCAGAAAAAAAAATGCTGCAACAACAAATGCAATGATAACACGCTCGGTCGACAGTGGCATACGTGAAATTCCGTCCCATGCGTGTTTTCACCCCTCAATTTTTCGTTTTCCTTTCCATTGCCTCTTAAACCCTTTGGATAGTGGTACTCCTCCGATCGTGCTCGAACTGCCGGTCATGGGGAGCAGTTTTGACTTCGGCACGCTAAATACAGGCGCTGGAAGCCTGGATGAAGGTAATGTTCCGCCTATGCGATGGGGTCGCCCTGAAGCCGTGTCCACAGTCGTATAGTGCGATGGCGGATGCAGGCTCTTTGATCCAGCAGCAGGATTAGATGCGGTACGGCCTTGAGGTCCACGCGGGTTGGAAGGGCATGCACGTCTCAATCGGTAAACGGGAAGGCTCGGTAGCCTTTGTGCGCAGACCGAGGACCCTTGTGAGGTTGCCCTTCATACCATATGTAGGGCGCATACCCTTTTCGGGCTTGCAAAACATATTCTCCCCAAGGTCCGCAGCCATAAGTCCGGAAGGATGGTGCACCCCCGTTAGGACTGGTTTGTGTAGCGGGACGGGGGACAGCTGATACCACCTGGTCTTCCGTCCTCATGCTGATTCCAGTAGATGACGGCCCCCACACTAGACATGGAGATTGTCTTGTCATGTGCCTTGGGGGCCGCTTTCCGACGCAGATGGGCCCGTAGGGTGTGACATGGGTGCACCCGGGTGGCACCCGTACTCAATCCGCGGGTGGGTGGCACTTCAAAGGCCTACCCACACCCGCACGGGTCAGACTATCTTGGGTGTGGGTGGATCCGCGGGTACTACCCGCGGATACCTGCGGGTACCCGACTTTAGCAAGCTCTCCGACCCGTACCCGTGCGGGTGGAGCCATCCATAGTACCCACCACCCGTACCATCCGTCCCACGTTCCGTCCGTGGGTGGCACCCGGATGGGTACCCGGGTAACCCCCACCCGTGTCATACCCTAAGATGGGGCATCGTGAAAATGCTGCGCCACTGCTGCGACTGCTGCGGCAAGTGCCGCGACCACTGCTGCGATGCTACCAAATAGTGAATGCGCATCAACTATACCTGCTGCTAACTGCTTCGACCTCCAGACGAGCCATGGAGTCAAGCGCGCGCATGTTTTCTTCCATGCATTCACACTCTTATTGAATGACCTAATACACTAGTTTCTTTCTACCGATTCCTCCGCTTACGATACCACAACAATGATTGTTTGAGACATCGTACTTTCTGGTAAACGAGTGACCTGAAGTGGTTGAAAAGCTAACCAACTCTCAAGCCTACCAATTACATGACCAGGTACTATAGTTCTGACGCCTGTGCAATCCAATGCGGCCATCTCAAGTCGCAGTCGGTATCACCTTCCTCACCTGATACTGGTAGTACGATACATCTAAATGGGCTATAAGCCTAAAACTGGGATACATCTATAACTACAGTTGTCCATTATCCACCTGGATGTATCCAATGGAGGATCCCAGCAGGCAGCTACACAGCCACAATTTTCGCAATTTTCAAACCCAGCTGGTCCCAGCTGGTTTCCTCAGCCACAGATATGGTTTAGGATGTTTTCCACATTTGGTAGTATGTTTTATTCCGCATTTTTCAGCCACAGTGTGGGAATTACCCCCACAACACCCAAAACATCACCCAATATGGTATACCCCACAATTTTAATTATTCCCACACCCTTCCCACCTCACTGCAGCTTCACCACCACACCACAATAGCTCCCCCTGTATATATATGTAGTAGTTTGGTATATATATGTGTAATATAATATAATAGACCGCTTTTTTTGTTTATTTGTGTGCCTGCTCCTGCTCCAGGGGCCATTCAAAATAGGGTAGGGTACAAAACACTTTCGCATTTTTGCCCCTTTGATAGGGAAGTGTTCCAGGGCATTCATAACATGTTTAGGAGCATATATCAAGATATTATCATCTTTATTTGACCCCCTGAAGCGCCCTACATCAATAGGTACAGTATATGCATAGAAAAATACAAAATAGGTTCGCATTTTTTTGTTTCTAGCTATATGGACTTTAAAATATTGTCCCCAGCATCTATGTAACAGTAAGAACAATGCATAAGGAGCTCATGACCATAGGAAAAGACCTTGTTGTGTAGTGCATTCCCCCTCTCCTGGTGGTTTACCCCCTGTGAAAAGTTTTTCCTGTAGGACCGGACCTCAATTAAGGTAGGGGGTCTATTTCTATGTATATCTGGAGTAGATATATCATATAGCTAGCCCAGGACACACACAGGATCCTTCTACAGGAACAAAAACATGACAGATTGCACTTTTGACATTTTTGATGTTTTGCAGTATCTTACCCTTGCACACATGGTACACCCTGCTTATATATCATCAGTGGTACATGCAAACATGTGTCATATGCTAAGGATCATCTAGATATAGGGCGGAAATTTGAGATCTAATGTAAAGGGGGCATTTCTACTGATCAGAAGCCTACATGGTAATCAAGCCTGTGATAAGTGATCAGAGACCTAGTATACCTCTCATATATGTCCCTGGTGATATCCCTAAAAGTTTAGAAATATCCATGAAGGATTGACTGAATGACAGGCAAAATGACATATGTGTGAAACATAACAATTGACATTTTTTCACACAAAGTCCCATTTATATATGATACAGGTTGAAGATTTCATTAAAAATATGTAGGATAGATGGTAAACTACCTAAGAAACCTATACTACATACTGCCCTGAGGATAGAGGGTGGGTGGAAGGGATGTAGTGTAAATATGAGTTGACCTAACATTAAAGTCTGACCACTGCTCAACTGACCATTTTCGATGTTTTGGGTCTTTGAAGTTTCCCACACTTAATTTCTTATCTATTTCACTTCCTCAGCACTCAATTCTTGTTATATTGTTTTGTAAATTTGCATAGATGATACTGAATATATTTTAAATGTACTCCAGGTTTCTGATTATAAAAATTCGATGCTTTGAAGGTATGGGCCCCTTATCAGTAGAAATAGCAAGTATATACACTATCTCAACATTCCAGGCTATTTTGAGCTGATCCTGGTCATACAAAGGAAGTATACATGCTATAAAAATGATATATGAACAGGTTGGATCATTTGTGCAAGAGTAAGGGGGTGAAAAACATCAAAAATGTCAAAAATGCGATTTGTCATGTTTTTGTTCCTGTAGAAGGATCCTGTGTGTGTCCTGGGCTAGCTATATGATATATCTACTCCAGATATACATATAAATAGGCCCCTTACCTTAATTGAGGTCCGGTCCTACAGGAAAATTTTTCACAGGAGGTAAACCACCAGGAGAGGGGGAATGCACTACACAACAAGGTCTTTTCCTATGGTCATGAGCTCCTTATGCATGTTCTTACTGTTAAATAGATGCTGGGGACAATATTTTAAAGTCCATATAGCTAGAAACAAAAAAATGCGAACCTATTTTGTATTTTTCTATGCATATACTGTACCTATTGATGTAGGGCGCTTCAGGGGGTCAAATAAAGATGATAATATCTTAATATATGCTCTTAAACATGTTATGAATGCCCTGGAACACTTCCCTATCAAAGGGGCAAAAATGCGAAAGTGTTTTGTACCCTACCCTATTTTGAATGGCCCCTGGAGCAGGAGCAGGCACACAAATAAACAAAAAAAGCGGTCTATTATATTATATTTCACATATATATACCAAACTACTACATATATATACAGGGGGAGCTATTGTGGTGTGGTGGTGAAGCTGCAGTGAGGTGGGGAGGGTGTGGGAATAATTTAAATTGTGGGGTATACCATATTGGGTGATGTTTTGGGTGTTGTGGGGTAATTCCCACACTGTGTGGCTGAAAAATGCGGAATAAAACATACTACCAAATGTGGAAAACATCCCAAACCATATCTGTGGCTGAGGAAACCAGCTGGGACCAGCTGGGTTTGAAAATTGCGAAAATTGTGGCTGTGTAGCTGCCTGCTGGGATCCTCCATTGGATACATCCAGATGGATAGTGGATAACTGTAGTTATAGATGTATCCCAGTTTTAGGCTTATAGCCCAGTTTAGATGTATCAAAGTAGCCATATGGACTCCGGCTCGGCTCGGGCTTGGCTTATATTGGCTACACCTGTAGTTCGGCTATCCTTGTGAGTTGAACCAGATTATCCAGCTTGGTTTGACTTGCTAGCTGTTTGAATCAGCTACAAGCCATTTCTTCAGAAACATTGACTTGAGCTGGTTCAAGTTGGCTGCAGTTGGCTTCAGTAGAGTTCTGCAGGGGTATAGGGTAACCCACATGGGTCACAGGTACTAGTGCCATGGCTCGGCTATGGCTGGCTCTGGTTTGGTATTTACCGCTTTGCCAGAAGTTCGGCAATACCCATTAGCCAAGCCACTGATCACTGACTTGGTCCGATTCATTAGCCATGTGAACCAGCTCCAACTTTTACAAGCCAAAAATTTATGAACCGCGGCTTGAACCACTTTAAGCCAGCTCAAGCTACATGGTGGTTGCGTCACTGTGGAAGAACAGCTTTTTTTGTTGCCTCCAGTGTTATTGGTTGGATCCCCTGGATTTCTCTACTCGTGGGCTATTGTATACACTATGGATAAGGTCCCCGTTCGAGTTGATGGAAGATTTAGGCTAGGAGATGTTTTGGGATCCGGCTCATATGGTATGTTATTTACATATCATGATTACTGACTACATGTTGAATTTGACATTTGGACCCCATTAGCTGTTGTGTATCGTGCATGGAACATCATAAAGGATAATGCAGTTGCTGTCAAACTTGAACCCAAAAAACGCCTCTTGGTCCCACACTAAGTGGCACCCTGAAAAAGGACCCCAGACACCCCTCCAGCACACTGTGCCCAATGGCATTGACGTTGCCCAATGATGCCCCTGCCACCCTTGTCTCCAATCAAAAAGCACCATGTCCACAATTCAGAAAAACCCTAGAGGCTCTAGCACTGGGATCAGACCACCCATCACCCATGCTGCATCTCCAGCCAATACTGGTCTCAATACCAGACAAACAGTTAGAATGCCCATCACCCAGGCAGAGATTGAAGCCATTCCTAACAAGGTCATGGACCATCTATCCACAGAGAAGTACCTCTCACAGATTCTAATCAGTCTATCAAATGAACCCTATATGCTAACCCATCTGACCTTGATTCTTCTCCATATCACCCAGCTCCCAGGTAACACCCCCATGCATGTCATCGCGGCCATCCGCACAGTCACATTCATCCTGAAAAAGCACACTGCGTGTGAAATTGCTGAAACAGCAGCCAAGCAAGTGGTGGACACACTGTCCACTCGTATTGTAAACAGTGTAATCACAGCCATCGCCCCCCAAGTTGCAACTGTCCTCCACTCCTCAGAATCTCTGGTGACAACCCTCAAGCAAGCAGATGAACTCTATCACTCCATGAAAATGGAGCACGATACAAGAGACGCAGAACACAACGAGAAAGAGGAAAGCGTCCATATAGCAGCAGAACATATAGAGGAAGCAGCGGATACACTCTTCACCTCAGTCAAAGACTGTCAAAACGCACTCAAGACACTCTCTCCCTCACTGGATGCAACTCAGGAACGGATCAACTTCCTGTCCATGCAAATGCTCTCCATGCCTCCCTCGCAGCCACAGGAGACTCTCCGACCTACCTACAGCTCCATGGCAGCGGCACACCTCCCTCCAATGATAGATCAGGCGGTGGGACGAGCGGCCATTCATGCACGTCAAATCCTACTGGATCCCAGACCTGGTGATGCCTTATTCCCACCAAACACCTCACACTTGCACATCGCAAAGAAGCTAAAGGAGGCACTATCCAATATCCGAGACAACACCACTCCCGCCGGGGACATCAAAGCAGTATATGCCCTTCACAATGGTGGAATCATAGTAGAATTAGAGAATGAGAATCTCGCAGCCTGGTTACAAGGTCCCATTGGACGCACCTTGATGGAAGGTTAATTTGATGCAGCTATATTCTTCCGTACTCATACTTTCCCAATAGTCCTTGAATACCTACCCATCCAGATGCAGATCAAAAGTGAAGGCTTCCTTCAAAGAGTAGAACATAATAACCAATTATCTGAGAATGCCCTGGCTATGATACGCTGGATCAAACCCCCACTCCGCCGTTCTCAAGAGCAACACAAAGCCTTTGCCATCCTACAAGTGACAGAGGCTACCACTGCCAATAACATCCTTTGTGATGGCCTCTGCATTGACAACAAACACATCATGGTCTGCAAGGACAAGAAAGAACCCATTTGCTGTGTGAAATGTCAACATTACAGACATACATATTGCATGAACCTGCTCCACATCATCCAACTCTTGTGGTACTTGTGCAGAACAGTACCGCATGACAGAGTGTAGAGCCTACCACACCACATGCTGCGTCAATTGCCAAAGCAACAACTGCACCAGCTGGTGCAGCACCTGCCCAGAATTCCTCCGCAGATGTGAGCTGCTTAACGAGAAGCACCCAGAGAATAAAATGCCCTACTTCCCTACTGAAGATGCCTGGACCCATGTCAGCCAACCCTCAAGGCCACCTAAGTCCCCTGGGCACCCACCAACCCCATCAAGGCCCCCCCATGCAACCCAGAACCATGATCTTCATCAGACCACTCTAGTATTCGGCCAGCCCTCAACCCCACCCCAACACCACACCCGCTCTCGCTCTTGTTCTTGCTCTCAATCTCATTCTCGCTCCCCCCAACGCCCACAATCTCTTGCAATTCTAGATGCTATCAACACCATCAACTCCTCTGCCCCCTCCCTAACCCAGAACTCCGAAAAATCACCCGATAGAACCCCCTCACCCCCTCTCAATGTCTGAACAACCTTCTAATAACACCGTCAGTCTCTGCATCTGGCAACAGAACCTCAACACCTCCCTAACAGCACAAGCCTCTCTCCTTAATAACCCCATTGCTGCTGATTGGGACATAATTGCCATCCAGACAGTGACATCGCAGCCATCAAATCTTCAGACAACGACCACATGATCTGGCTTGGTGACTTCAACCACCACCATCTGCTTTGGAAGCCGATCGCAACAGACATCTATACAACTATCCTGCTGCTCTTCCTCTAATCAATCTTATAGCTGACTATAGTATGATCCAGCTATTACTGTGTGGTATCCCGACCCTCCAGTCCTCCAGCTCAAACAACTGAACACGTCCTGACAATGTATTCAGCACGGAACACCTACAAGATGCCATCATCTCCTGTGACACTGACCCAGCAAACTGCGGCCCCAAAATGGATCATGTCCCTGTGTTACTCACCCTTAGCCTCGAAGTACCTTGAATCAATGAAGAACCTCAGCGGAACTGGCGAGACATCAACTGGGAAGATTTCAATAAACGCCTAAGCATTTCCATTTCCTTTCACCCTCCTCAACTATTAGTATCTAATGAAGAATTTCAGGAAGCCACTTGTCATCTCACTCAAGCAATAACAGACACTGCTGACTCCTGCATCCCCTTCTCCAAACCATGTCCACATTCAAAGTGTTGGTGGACGTGTCAACTCACTACCCTGTGAGATCAGGTCAAACAACTTAGCAAGTTGTCATATCAGATGCAAGGCCTACCTCTTCACCCCTGTCATACTGAACTCAAGGACATCAAGAACCAATATGTGAATGAGATCACAATGATGAAGAAGCAACACTGGCAAGACTGGTTGGAAGACATCAAAAGCAAAGACCTCTGGATGGCCAATAGGTATATCTCATCAGAACCTTGAGATGGCGGCAAAACTTGGAAACCAACTCTCACATCGAAGAATCCAGACAGCACCATCATAGAAGCAACCACCAACCAAGAGAAAAGTCATATAATCACTGAGTCTTTCTTTCCTCCACCCCCCTTAGCTGATTCAGTCCCACCAGATGCCGAGTACCCAGATCCTATCCAACAGTTACCTGCAATCACCCCTGAATAAATTCAGCATGCGATATCTCATCTCAGTGGATACAAGGCTCCAGGCCCAGATGGTATTTATAACATAGTCTTCAAGGAATGTGCAGCTCTCCTTGTGCCCTACCTCACCTTTCTTTTTAATGCAGCCTTCTCTCACTGAACTTATTAGCCATGGAGATGTTTCAACACGGTTGTCCTTCACAAGCTGGGCAAGCCCAATTATGCAATCCCCAAGGCCTACTGTCCAATAGCCCTACTCAACACCACCGGGAAACTGCTGACAGCAGTCGTCACAGAACAGCTAACCTATGTGCTGGAGCACCACCAACTTCTTCCGAACACGCATTTTGGCGGGCGCCCAGGACATTCCACCACTGATTCACTCCACCTGCTAGAGGGCACTATTAAGGATGCCTGGCGCTCCCACAGAGTGGCCTCAGTACTGTTCCTGGACATTGAGGGCGCCTTCCCCAATGCAGTCACGAAGCAACTACTACACAATATGCAGATGTGTTGCATTCCAGGTAACATAGTCCAATTTACAGAACAGGTACTGACAAACAGACAAACCCAACTCCGCTTCAATGGTTACACTTCTGAATGGTTCTCCATTACTAATGGCATCAGTCAGGGCGATCCACTCTCCATGATACTCTACATCATCTACAGTTCCAACTTAGTTGATGTTGCCATACCCTGCCATGGCCGCGAATCTCTTAAGGAAATGACATTAGTGTTCGTGGACAATACAGCATTTGTTGCCATTGCCAAGGACTTTGAAACAACCCACCATATGTTAGTGGATATGCTAGAGAGACCAGGAGGAGGCTATGAGTGGTCAAGAGATCACAACACTGTCTCCAACAAACCCAGCAAGACACCCAAGCACACCAAGGCAATAAGTACCAATGGCACCGAGCGGATCCAACACCCCAGCGATATCAGCAAGAGTCCAACGCAAAACCACAGCAAGCAAACCACTTCTATCAACCAGCAAGTCGCTCGAAGAACATGCCCTAGCATCAGGAATCAGAACCGATATCAACTCCGTAGCATCCGCCAAGAAGATTCTCGGTACTCATGGAATGGAACTACCAATAGCAGGAAGCATGCTAAACGCAATAGTCTTAGCACTCTTCGAATTCAGCATCACCGTGAACCTAGGAGCCACCCACTCGGAAATCTTACGGGCACTCGCCTTTCTAATCTACGAGATCGAGCAAGAAATAGATACGAACAAGATCATTCAGAAAGTTCAAGCGCTACTAGGAGGACCGGTCGCAACCCTCGATGAGAAAGTAGAAACTCTCACGGAAGTCACAGCCAACCACACAGCAGCACTAGAGAGCGCAGTCCTAGAGGTACGCAAACCAACTTCACAACTCAGCCGAAAGCATGGGAAAGGCAGTGGAGAACATCGTAACAGCCGCAAACCAAGTACCAGTACGAGAGGAGGAGAGAAACAGGTCTGACGGACCTCGACCTCACGAAACTGCACCGAGGGAAAGCACCTCCCCTCCACTAACCAAGATTTTAGCAAGAAGCAAAGCCCAGTCAAGACAAATCCTACTCGACAGAAGATCAATCCAATTCGTAAACACCCTCCGAGACCTAA
>JABCPV010000417.1:0-23898 GCA_016584345.1 Suillus ampliporus | reverse complement strand
AGGATCAGGCGTGGTCCTAGCACAAACATCTGCGCAGTCTCGAAAATGGCAAGAACCCCATACAAAATCGCAGCTTCCATGGAAGATACATGCTATAAAGATGATGAACCGTGGTCTCATGCAGATATCAGCAAGAGTTCGACATACCTCGAAGATCGGTGAAAAGAAAAGAAAAGTGTGAAGCCAGAAACAGCAACAAAGCTAGCAGGCACGTGGAACTTCATCAAAAAAGGCGAACCACATTCACATTATGAGCTCACCTCGCAAAGTAACCCACATGAGTTTTCATTAACACCGTGAAACAGTCCCCGATAATCCCTCCAGCCGATTGTGTCGCAGTTCACGGAAGTGTTTTATCGCAATCCAGCCTGCAAGACACAGTGCGAAGACCTCCCATACGGTGCCGATTATCCAACCGATGGAAATAGAGAAGTGCGACATTTCCCTCCAAGGTGATAGCACACTCATAGGTGCTGGAGAGAGAATGAGCTCCTCTGGTATTTGCCCACTGAGCATGGTTATTTTTATCCATAATTAACCTTACCCCCTGAAATATTCCTCATTGATATTGCGGCGATCACCCCGATTGAAAGATTGACGAACAGGAAGACAACAATGAGAAGTATCAGCACCTTTCTGGATCGCTGATACATTGCATGTAACCGAGTGATCATAATGACTTGCATGATGTTTTAGTCAAAGTCAATATCACTGATATATTGCAGTTGTGTAGCTCACCGCCCAGGGATTGCATTTACGATGAAGGTCATCCAATTGCGTGTGAGGTACATAATAAGGCCTGACAAATTCAGTTAGTGATAAGCCTCGGAGGATCATGCACTCCAAAGAAACTTACACCTGTGGCGGTCATGTATTGAACCAACAAGCCAGTCAAGAATCTCACCCACCCCTACATGGGAGTGTAGTCAATTGGATGGAAATGGCGAGCATCAGTGCAGAATACTCACTGTATCAGTCAGCAGGTTTGTCGGGACACTGTCTGTATGCCACCGGTCAGAAGACACAAACACGGTGAATGTCAGGAGATGTACCGATAATTTTGATGCTAATTGTTAGATATGGATACTTAGCACAACGCCAATTGCTTGGACTTCCAAACATACACGGCATATATTATTCCAAGATACCGCACCTATGATATTTTTCAAGTCAGTACAACTTGCCAACCATGCTTATAACACGAGCTACATACACTCAGATAAAGAAAGGTCATCAGGGACCAGCGTTGCCTCTGCCGCAAATTAACTGTTTTTCAAGTTGTTCGTCTGACGTGGGACTCTGCTCACCCAGATCAGTTCGACCTATCAAACCATTCTTAGCGACATGACTGATGCGGCAATGACATCAACCTACCTCTTGGCCAAATGTTAGAACTGGAAATATCATAAGGATATCAACGGTTCATTAATACTGTGTTGCTCACCCCAATCGTAGATCAGTCCAGCTAAGACAGCAACTACGAAACCGCAGCCAAGGTTAGATCGACACGCCATGGTCATCATCCAACAGGTGCACCACAAACCTTCAAAATAGCTGGAGATACGATTCGCATTGATCTCCGGCCACCAACTGGGATCATTTGAGATTAGGGTCATACTATTGAAGGATGGATGTGAGTGAGTGGCGAACTTGGTGGACGTATGACGAGGTAATTCATAGTAGATTAGGGTATAGCACGGCCCCGGACGGGTATACCCGCGGGTCGGAAGATCAACACCGTACCCGTACGGGTACGGGTACGGTGTTACCTGTGCTAACCCGCGGTATGGAAGCTTACCCGTATGGCGGTCCAAATGCAACTTAATTAAAGTTGGTCGTGAAACTGCACAGCAGTTGCACGCGCTGAATGTTTGAACATCGTGAAAGATCGAAGAACTGTGTGCGATTTCTGCAGCTTGTATTCGATGCCGTTCTCCGGATCTTTTTGCCATCGGTTAAGAAGTTCATCCATCCAACACAGGCCTATGTTAATGTGATCATCGAAAAAGAATGTCGTCTCGACGATTCTCATCTGATGAACAACGGCACTCTCCGCCTCCCTGGCTCAGGGCCAGGGAGTATTGAAGAAGGTCTCATTCTGTCCACATGGCGCCAGAAAATTCAGACATGGAAGATAGGGGAGATTGACGACTTACCTGTCCCGCCCGGGCTCCCAAGTATACGTCTAAATGCCCTAATCTCTGCCCTAATCATCAGTGTCAGACACATCATGTGCACCTTCTCACTATCTGTCTTTCTCATAGCCGACTCATCACGCCATTACATCATAGAACCTAATACAAGGTTTTCTACACTCATGTAATGCGATGATCACGATGCATCGGAGCATGAATCTACAGAGCCTCTGAGATGGATCATCTCTGCTTCGTAATTTGTGATTGATATCTGGTAAATATACAATGTGATCCCTAGATGAACAAATGAGAAGGCACTGTGGAACAAAGAATATTCAGATCGTCACACCTAGTGCAGGGCTTCATGGTCGAGTAGAAGTCCGACTTACGGTACAAGTTCATTTCAATGATTGACTATCGAGTTACGTCGCTCATAACTTCAAGATAGGCAACGCCTTCAAGATAAGTATTGCCTAAAATCGTCCTCTGCGCCGGGGTCTAACAACGCAGTGATTCTCACGCTCGCGTCCAGTGTTTCCCGAGTGAAGAATTTTAGCACTGCAAACAAAGTCGCGTCAGATGATTCAACGTGCATGTATAAGTCACTGACCAAATCCATTATTTGAGCTGTTCAAGCTTGATCATCAGCTACGCCAGCGAATATACAAGATTTTCAACATGCCTTTCGCAGACGCCAGAATATCGTAGTATCTGAACAGAGCAAACATTGTGACTGTCCAGAAAGTGAAGACTGACCAGATGATTAAAAAAAATCAATGTCATGGACCTCGCGATCCTTCTCCAACTCTTCTGTACGCCGCAGACTTTTCGGCATGCTCCACTCAAAAACCCAATCAGAATGGAGATGTTGTACCTGGGGGAGTCGATTGGTGAAGGAGTCGGTGGCGAGGCACATGGCGGAGATGGACGCGCGCTTGCGAGGTGTACTGGGATGACTGATTGGTGTGTCATTGGTGTTGCCGCGGGTGATAGTATTGAATATGAGCGATCTGGTAGCTGCATCGTGCCTGGTCGAGCAGCATGATTGATGATTGAGGTGGGATCTGCTGGGAGTAGAGGTGAGGAAGTGAGGAAAGCGAACACCTGAAGCACGATATATGAGTGGTTTGCACAACAGTTGACAGTAGGATATCAAGTCGTACTTGATGCACTACCTCAATTGGATGACTAGATATCCTGTATTCATCTCAAAGTTCCAGGTCATATTGCTCATAAGCCGTGACTTCAAAACATCAATACAGTCATGATTGTCACGACCGTCATAGTACATAAACCTGAGACTACCGGGAGGAGCCACTGAACGAGTGGCTCGGAAATTGCCTTGACTTTCCTGAAGGCGCTTGTCTGGAACTGTTTCATTCGCTTCCCTGCGTCACTCGTGTGATGGGTTGAAATGCCCACTGCTACGGCAATGGCGACAACAATGACGACGACGACAGTCTCAACGGCGGATCAAACCAGTGTTCAAGAATTCCTCCTCTTGTCATATCTCTGATTTGCATGCTACACTTTGGTTCACTTGGAGTACTGTTACTGGCAAACCCCCTTTACCGTGTTCCCTCAATGCATGTTCGGTCTCTTACATTGCTTACTCCTTCATCTCTTCCTCGAAACCCTACCTCCATGTTCCTTCCGCACCAAGTCCTCATCACTCTTGTCGCATCCACCCTCAAGATACCGAATCCTGTGCCTCCTCCATACCTCCACCCTGCTCTGCACCCCCCCATCTTCCTCTTCCTCTCTCTCCACCCTTACCCCACCTGCTTCCCTTGTGGTGTTCCCCGCCCTCTACAGTTGTGGTCTCCTGGTGACTCGTCCCTCACCTTCCCTTGCGCTGAGCTTTTCCTGCCGTCTCCTATCACGGTTTTTCTGGCAGCTCTTCCCCGACCTTCTTCCCTTGCAGTTTTCCCCGCTCTCTCCTGCCATGCTTTCCCCTGCTCTCCGTCTCTTGATAATTTCTGTCTTTCTCTGGTTGTTTTTTTGTCGTCTTGCACTTGTGTCACGCATCCACCTGTTCGTGCCTAGCTCTGGCCTTCTTTCACGCGGGTGTATGCCTTTTCGTAACCTGTTTGTGGTCTTTCATAGTTATGTGTCACAATCGCTTGAATCAAAGTGAAAGTTGGTCGTAAAACCGCATGCGCGAAATGTTTGAACACCGGAAAAGAATCGAACAACTGTTCGTGATTTCCATAACTCATGTCCGGTCTCCGTTCTCTGGACCCTCTTGCTGTATGCCTCTGTACGCGCATTAGTGAAATAAAGTAGTTCATCCATATACAACACAGATCTAGGTTGATGTGATCGCCACCTCAATGATTCTCGAGGATTCTCGTCTCCATGACCAACGGCACTCTCTGGCTCAGGCGCAGGGAGCGTAAAAGGTTATTCAATAAGGCCTCATTCTGTCTGCATAGTGGAGAGGTGCGGACAAAGTGCAGACAAAGCAAACAGATGATCAGACTCGCCTAAAGTGACTATTAATTCCCGCCCAGGCTGGCAAGCACATCTCTCAATGCCCTAATCTCCCTCATCATATTCAGCATTCGTTGCCTCATGCCAACCATCTCGCTCATTGCCGCCATCATATCGTAAGGATGCTAAAATGGTAAGCGTAGAACCTAATGCAAAGCGTAGAACCTAATGCAAAGCGTACTGCACTCGATTTGCATGCAATGCGATGCACGAACCTTCACATGCTTCACAGCAACTTCACAGCCTCTTAGATGCGCCCATCGCTCCTTCATAATCCGTGACTGATATCTGATGAACATACGACACGATCCCTAGATAAACAAATAAGAAGACACCATCGATCAAGATTCACGAAAAACCTGGTGATTCAGTTGGGATCCTTGGGAACAAAGAAGACTCGTAAACTCATTTAATCATAAGTCATGTGACTCGATATGTTGATTTTCACCG
Organism: Suillus ampliporus; assembly: GCA_016584345.1. Taxonomy (NCBI): domain Eukaryota; kingdom Fungi; phylum Basidiomycota; class Agaricomycetes; order Boletales; family Suillaceae; genus Suillus; species Suillus ampliporus. The sequence continues at coordinate 18,820 of JABCPV010000417.1, read as the reverse complement.
TGAGGGACAAACGGTACCCCACCATGTCTGACTGGTGTAAAAACAACCAACCAACCATTCTTATCTCAACTGCAACGTCCACCACGATCAAGCACAGAATTCGACGACGCACCAGCTGCTACCGCACCATCGATCGCGGTAAAGAAACCTGTAAAGAGCAAATGGGAAGCTGTGAAACTCGCGCAGGGGAACAGCGATGTGGAGTATGATGGAGACTCAGTCCTTGATCCGCGCGAGGTTGAACAGGGATGGGAGATCAAAGCTGATTTAGGAAATGTTTTTTTTTGGGTGGGATGCTGGTTTTGGAGGTGCGTTCTTCTGGTTTGGGCTTTGAGCTGATCGCCCCCTCCTGCATTTGGTATCGTATTCGAATTTGCAGACACTTCATCATCTGAGCTAGTCATCTACTTCCACGATGTTGGTTAGCGTTCCACCAGTGTGCTCGGTTCGTTTCTTCGTTCCTCCTCTCTCAAACTTTCTAATTCCGCATTCCGCATAGCAGTACGTCGCTTGCAGTTGGTTAAGTAACACCAACTTTATCATGACCAGGCTTGCCCCTTGCATGTACCCTGCAGGAATACGTCCAAACGCCGGTGGAGCGGGTCCATACAGCAATCTGGGGCATGTATGTGCAGCAATTCAGTCTGATTCATATCTTGCCTAACGCGTGCCACGGAGTCCTATCTGGCTGGTCTGAAATGATAAAGTGATTCGCCAATAGTTTTACCCTTATTGACCATATATCTAATTTCAGTCGTCGTCATTGACAATGCTCACGATATCTATCTGTTTTATCTTGTCACGAAGCAGACCGCAGAATCGCCCAACCAAGTTTAGCACCACCTCCTTTGTTGTGCTTTCATGTGCTCTTCTCGGACACCAAAGGGATAAGGAAATCAATGGCTTGCTTGTCCGAGCTAGCCTTGCTCATGGTTTTCGGGCGAATTGACATGCGAGTTTGAATCCACCACTCGACCCTTGTAAGGTTAGGGTGGATGGGTTGAGGATTGGGGGACTTTCAGGGAAAGTGAGCATTCCGATCATATGTAAAGGGAAAATGATGTGCCAGCTCCACCGTCAAGAATGGTGCCTGTGTCCTCGGCATCTCAAGTCTCCCTGCCTCCAGTGTCTCGATGCGAACCTTGTGTTCTCGTTTATAGTATCCTCCTTGGAATTAATGGGTTTCTCAAATTGTTCGAATTTCGAAGGAATTACTAAATACTCTTGAGACCCACCTGCGAGAAGTAGCGCTCGACAGCGAAAACGAACGGTCCAGTTATGTCGTGACTTGCGTGATGAAGACGCGAACGGAGATCACAACGTGCGTCGCTCAAAATGAACAGCAACTCTGAGAGTCTAATTAGTTGAAGTATGTCCACCCGAAGGGCAGGCACGACTTTTCGAGATCGCCGTCAGCGAGGAAGGAAAAAACGACGCGATCGAATGAGCGAACTCGACGGTCTGCGGACCTGCTGCTAGGCAACATGCATGCCAAAGTCATAGTACGTAGACCTGAGACTACTGGGAGGAGTTGCTGGGCGAGTGACTCGGAAATTGCCTTAAGGCGCTTGTCTGGAACTGCTTCACTTCCCTGCGTCACTCGTGTGATGGGTTGAAGATTCAGTTCGTTGCTCTATTCACTTGAAGTACTGTACTACCTGACTGTGACAACAATGACGACGACGAGAGTCTCAACGGAGGTGCGTTTGTGACTCCTCCTTCCCCCATATCAACCCTGCTTTCCATCCCCCACGTCTTCCTCATCCTCTCTCTACCATTATAAACCTGCTTCCCTTGCAGTGTTGTGCTGATCGGCTTTGAATTCCGCAGCATTGAACAAGCACGATATCATGATGGTACGACTCGGGCTTCGCCTGCGTCAATGTAAGTACAAACTCGTTAAATTCCTTTGAATTAGGATATTCTACATCCTACGATAAGTCATTGCGCCTGGCCATTGCCGTCCTAAAGAAATGAAAGAAATGAAAAGTATTGCAAGGTAAATTTCAGATCATAACACAGCCACACAGTTATTTACTCTCTTACTTACAGAAACTCCTTCCCCACTTGCACGACAACGCCCTCATCACTCCAACGTCCCACCAGTACTGGAATTCACTATAGCTCACTTGCCACCTCTGCAAACCACAGCACACCTACCCGGCGCCTTGACGCCCCAACAAATCCCATCGCCTCCTGGACACGCCGGAGACGAGACTCTTCGGTTTTTTCCAAAAGGAGGGAAAGTATATAAGGGCATAGCGTATTGAGCTCCCTTCCCTTCCTGGTGGAGGACGTTTCGACTGAAACCGAGGTGAGTCGCTCAATCATTGAAATTCGCTGCTACATTTTGGCAGGACTCCAGGCGTTAAGCCTCTTCTATCATGATCAAGTTGCTCTTCTTGCGCCTCAGGATCCGCCAAGGTATCTGTTCTCTAGCTCTGACCCTCAGGCCATCGAGTTTCGTACAACCATCCTGTGATGAAAATACGGTCCGGTCTTTTCCGGAACTAGCGGACCTTCAACGTTGAGACTTAGTTGTGTTTCTTGGCAGCATGTTTCCTTGCTTTCGATCTTGTCTGTCCTACCATCACAGTCTTGTAATCAATCATCTATCTCATTCAGTTCTGTCGAGCTCTCGCTAGCGTTTACCAACAGACTAAGGGTGTTGTTGACAATAGATCGAAAGCACTTTAAACCATCAAATCAACCTTCGTTGTAGCAGCCCCTATCATGTCATCTATCAACAACTCGTCCGACACCGACCAAAACATGTCTTCTCCCAATGGCAGAGACAGAGGAGCTTTGCTTCAACTCCTCGCACAACTCGTGCAAGGACAACAAGACTTCGGACAAGCTGTAACCCAGCTCTTAGCTCAACCTCAAGTCACACCTGTGGTACAACTGCAGTCAGTGGCACCTCCTAAAGCATCAGTCGCAGAACCTGATGCTTACGACAGAAAGTACGACACATTTGACCCGTTTTTGAGTCAACTCTATTTGCTGTTCTCTGCCAAACCAGGTGTCTATGCCAACGACCAGATGAAAATCATTACCGCTCTATCCTTCATGAAAAAGGGCTTCGCGGGCACCTGGGCTACCAATATTATGAAGGAGCTGAGAGAGGGGAGTGTTGCGTTTGCAAATTGGAGGGTGTTCGAGAGGAAGTTGAAGGAAGTGTTCAATGACCTGAACAAGAAGCGAGCGGCCCAAATCAAGCTGCATGCATTGAAAAAGAATCCTGGACAGTCTGCAGATGAGTACTTTGCGAAGTTTGACCAACTCACAACTCTCGTGGGATTCAACAACGAAGCTCTGCTTGATGTCTTGCAGCAGAACCTCAATAAACCCACCTTCGAGGCAATTGTAGCGGCACCGCAGGTTGATTGAACCTTAGTGGCTTGGAGAGATTATGTGAAGAGGTATGACAGGAATAAGAGGGCAAATGAAAGGAGTGATGGAGGGGAGATGATGAGTGGCAGGAGGTTTGGAGAAGGAAGAGGAGGACCAGGATGGCTTCGACCCAGATTTGTACCCGGAGGACGGGGATCATTTAACATGGGAATGATGGCAGCAGCACCTGGAACAAACACGGGGGGTCACGTGGGCATGGGGGGCACCAACTCAGGGGGTGGATGAGGACCCCTGATAATGCCTTTGGAACCCAGGTTGGAGGAGGCCCAATCTTGTCCGGATAGATTCCGACTAATTTTGTCTGGATCAAGCCCTGGGTTTGCCCAGGAGCAGCCAGGAGCTCAAATTTTGTCCGGATTCTGACCTGGGTTCAAATTTTTTTTGAAATCGCGTTTTTTTGTATGCTAGACTAGCTAGGAGGTTGTAGTACAGGTCAGGAAGCATAGAAATATCAAAATTCAGCCTCCTCATCTCCTTGTAAGACTCTGTCCAATTCGGTCTGCTTTACTCGCTTGTGGAAAAGCTTTGCCACTTCGGCGAGTTGAGGTGCAGTATGATGTAGTGTTTTGAACGCGGCAATGTCAGCTGATGCAAGTTCAAGGCCTGAGGGCATCACCTTAGGTGCAGTTGTGAGAAGGCATAGAAAGGTGGTAGATGGAAGGAAGGCAAATTGACGACACTGGAACATGATGGTCGCATCAGGAAGAGAGTGGAAGTGCTGGCAGAAATGTTGTTGGTACAGCTGAACCCCAAAGTACGAGACAGCAGCGATCACATCTACGCTTTCAACAACGCCATGCTTGCCATTCTTCCTGCCACCTTTCGAATACAGTGCGACAACTTTCATATCAAGTTAGTTCAGGTTGAGATGTCACCATCTGGAAGGTTGTGACTGAACCAATGGTTGACCTTCACAGCAACAATGGTCGCAGATCAGGCGGGCAAGGTCACCTTCAGAAAATCGGTAACGGCGAGGTGGGGAGAAGGAATTTGTTGGATGTATGCAGGTGGAATAATAAGTGTAGCAGAACGAGCATTGAGTACTGACTGTGGAAGGGTTTTTGTATTGTATTTTTTACCCTTCCCAATCCACTCATGAGGATCAAAGATAGGGGGATTGATGAGATTGATAGGCTCATTCATGTCAGGAGTGAGTTAAGCAAAAAGGTGGTTTGATTTTTTTCTGAATTTGCATGTTGAGTACCGATCTGTCAGCTGTTGTCAGCCATTGCACTCTAAATCACAACCTTGCAGTTGTGGCTTGCAGTAAAAAGTGTGATTCGAACTCCAGCACTGCAACACTCGTGGGACGTATTACTAAACCGATACTGCTACACCATTCTGCCACTCCTCCTCTGGCTCCTCTTGGCTCATGTCCAGATGGTAACCTGGCTCCCCAGCCCCCTCGCTGATGTCCAGATAGTCTACCTGGGTTGACCCAAAAACAGATGTCAGATGTCCAGATTGTAACCTGGGAGAAACGGTCATTTGGGTCAATTTCTGTCCGGATTGCTGACTGGGTTCCATAGGCATTATCAGGGGTCCTGGCGGACGTACCTTTCCTGGACATGGCGAACCTATGGATTTGGATCGGGCACAAGGATGGGGACGAGGAGGACAGATCAGATGTTATAATTGTGGCAAGATGGGACATATTTCTTGCAACTGCCCCAAGCTGAAAGGCTGGAACACCATGTGGGTGGTCTTTGAGGGAATGACAGATGAGCAGAAGGGAGAAGTAGCGGAGGCCTTTAACATACGAGAAAAGTCTGATGAGAGCCGTGGGAATTTTTGAAGACGTTGGGAGTAAAGGGTGCAAACTCACCGACGGAGTGTATGATAAGTGCTGAATCAGTCAATGGAATACGTGATTTGGACTCCCAAGCACCCAACCTTTCAGATAAATTGAAATACAACCTGCAGAAGAAAAACTATCAAAGGAAAGAGAAAAGGCGAGAATGAAGAGAAGAAGAGTTAAAGGAATGAAAAACAGAAGATGATGAAAAGAAGAGAAAGGGCTCCTTATTATGGACCATTGAAGTGCTCTCCCTTGATGATGAAAAGGCGTTAAAGATGCTACATCGATGGTTGAACTGCCAACATGTTTCGGAAATCACTCTCAACCTATTAATTCAACTCCGACAGACTAAAGGCGCTGCGCAGAAAGAGATCCTTCACGAGCTGAAACATCCTAGGAGTTGGATACGCAGAATCAACCAAAATGCAGTTATCACCCCGGTTACCATTCATACCTTGGACGATCAGCAAGCTTTTGAGCTCAATGCTCTCCTGGATAGTGGGGCTACCGGTTGTTATGTCGATGAAGGTTTTGCTCGTGCAAAAGGCATCAACCTCGAGCCACTCCCTCGACCCATCCCAGTTTATAACGCGGACAGCTCGCATAATGAAGGAGGGCCAATTCACTTGATCGTAAGAATGCATCTTCAGATTCACGATCATGTTGAAGTCTTTAGCTTTGCCATCACAAACATGGGTAAAACGGATATCATTATCGGGTACGACTGGCTTCACAAACACAACCCCTCTATTAATTGGCGCATGGGTGAAATAATGTTTAATCGTTGTCTGCTCTCCTGTCGCGCTACCTTTGGAGAGACAGTATCGCAAGAGCCAGAAGAAGACGTCAAGAAACCTTGACAAAAACCAGAAAATATCGAAGAAGGAGATCATATCTTTGTCACTAAATTTCAAGCAGAGACGGAAGATGAGTGGCATTATTGGCAAGATGCGCGAGAGCAGATGAAGATACGTGCTGTGGAAACGCATTTGACAAGGTTAGCAGCGGAAGTGTTGAAGGCAGGAAAAAAGATGTCATTGGAAGAGTTAGTCCCCAAGCACCTCAAAGACTTCACACCAGTATTTGAGAAGGCATCATTTGATTGATTACCCAAACGACGTCAATGGGATCACACTATTAAGCTCAAACCAGGTATCAAACCTTTCAATAGTAAAATCTATCCATTGAGCTTAGCTGAGTAAGCTAAACTCGACAAATTCATTGAAGAGCACCTATGAACAGGACATATACGACCGTCTAAATCCCCTATCGCCTCACCCTTCTTCTTCATCAAGAAGAAGGATGGGACTCTACATCCCACCCAGGACTACCGCAAACTGAATGCAGCAACCATCAAAAACCGATATCCACTACCTCTCACCTCAGAGGTAGTGCATAAACTTTGTAATGCTCAATATTTCACCAAGCTTGATGTTCGTTGGGGCTACAACAATATTTGAGTCAAAGAGGGTGATGAATGGAAGGCAGTGTTTACAACTAACCGTGGCCTCTACGAACCTCTAGTGATGTTTTTTGGTCTTACCAACTCTCCCACTACCTTCCAAACAATGACGAACGACCTCTTTCATGGACTCATCAATTGTGGTGTTGTAATCGTGTACATGGATGACATCTTAATCTTCACTGAATCCCTCAAGGAGCACCGTCAAGTTATGCGTGAGGTTCTTCAGATCCTCTGCGATAACCAGTTGTATCTCAAAGCTGAGAAGTGTGCCTTCGAGCGAACAGAGATTGAGTACTTGGGACTCATTATCAGCACAGTGAGGTATCTATGGACCCAGTTAAAGTTCGGGGAGTGCAAGACTGGCCTTGGCCTACTACTAAATGTGAACTCCAGCAATTTCTAGGTTTTGTAAACTATTACCAACATTTTATTCACGGCTTCACCCATATTGCTCACCCGCTGCATCGTTTGATGGGTAACGAGCATTGGCATTGGGGATTGGAGGAGGAGAAAGCTCTCCAGGGCCTGAAGAGTGCCATTATGATGGCACCCGTACTTGTGATGCCAAATGACGTGTCGAAGCAGATAGTTCGAATTATGCCACTGGTACCGTCTTATCGCAGCTCCAAGACAATGACTCCTGGCATCCCATTGCATTCCTCTCGCGCTCTCTTTCTGACGTTGAACAAAATTACAACATCCATGATAAGGAGCTGCTCGCCATTATGCGATCCCTTGATGAATGGAGACATTATCTTATGGGTGCCCACCACACTTTTCAAATCCTTACCGACCACAAAAATTTGGAATATTTCACCACGGCCCGCAAACTCAACCGTCGGCAAGCTCATTGGGCACTTCAACTTGCCAAGTACAATTTTGAATTGCTTCATAAACTGGGGAAGAGCCACAGCAAACCTGACGCCCTCTCGAGACGAGCAGACCATGGGAAGGGGGAAGGAGATAATGAGAACCGAGTGCTATTGAAAGAGGAGTGGTTTCGAACGGTGACAACAGAGGTGGAGGTAGAAGGCGATGAAATTTTATCCAAGATTCAAGCATCCAAAAGAGTTGAAAGATTTGTGAGAGAAGCAGTGCAGAGAGGTGAAAAAGACTGGAAGGCAGAAGGAGGATTAAATCTGTGGAAGAATTGAGTCTACGTGCCAAACAAATGATCACTTCACAATCAAATCATTCATATTCACCACGACCTACCCATAACTGGTCACCCTGGGCATTTCAAAATGGCAGAACTCATCCTACGGACTTATTGGTGGCCATGAATTCATGCAGACATGGCGCGTTATGTAAGCGGCTGTGAGAAGTGTCAGCAAACTAAAACTTTTCCCGCGAAACTGTTTGGATTACTCGCACCCAACCCAGTACCAAATCATAACTGGCAGTTCATCTCCATGGACCTTATAATGCAACTCCCTCAAAGTAACGGGAATGACACTATCCTTGTTGTTGTGGATCGGCTGTCGAAGATGATACGCCTTACCCCAACGAATGGAGAACTCTCTTCAGAAGGCCTCACACGCCTCTACCGGGATCAAGTATGGCAAGACTTTGGAATTCCTGAACATGTCATCAGTGACCAAGGCTCACAATTTGCATCCAATTTCATGCATGACCTTAACCGGTTGCTCGGAGTATGAGCCAACTTGTCAACTGCCTATCATCCTCAAACAGATGGTCAAACAGAGTGGATCAACCAGGAGATAGAACAATACCTTCGGCTTTTCACCAATTATCGTCAAGACGATTGGGCTGAGTGGTTACCCCTGGTGCAATTCAATTATAATGGCAAGGTTCAGAGCTCTACGGGATATTCCCCCTTCTTCCTCAATTATGGTCGTCATCCACGCAAAGGAATTGAACCTCGTGCTAATGTTAAGGTAGAGAGTGCGGATGTCTTCACCTCTCATATGCACCATCTTGCCGAAGAAGCAGTGGTGGCTCTGACACGAGCCGCAGAGGATATGAAATGTCACTATGATGAACATCGTTGTGAATCGCCGGAATATCAACCAGGAGATCAGGTCTATTTGGAGGCTACTCACCTACGATCCAAACATCCTTCCAAAAAACTCGACGATTGCTGTTTCGGTCCCTTCAAGATCCTGCAAAAGGTCGGGGAACGCGCATACAATTGGATCTACCACATACATGGAAATGCATCCATCCTGTATTTCATACCGTACTTCTCCGCCCATACGTACAACCAACGTCTTTGCTACAACAATGACCACTGCCACCACTGCCAATAGAACTTGGAGGAATACCAGAATATGAAGTTGAAGAGATACTGGATAGTCAAGAACAACGAGGGAAAAGGGAGTTCTTGGTGAAGTGGAAAGGTCAACCACGAGAGGAAAACACCTGGGAGCCGGAATGGAACCTGAGAGATGAACATGGGATAAACGAAGCTCTTCAAACCTACCTTACATGTCATCAAGCTCAACCACTCACAATTCGCATCCCACGCCGCGAAGATTGGAAGTATACAATGGGGAACCAGGGAGTTTACGATTGGAAGATTAGGAGATTTCGAAAGGTTGTCAATGAGGACATCGACCTTGTGGAGGGGGTATTGTGATGAAAATATGGTCTGGTTTTTTCCGGAACTAGCGGACCTTCAACATTGAGACTTAGTCGTGTTTCTTGGCAGCATGTTTCCTTGCTTTCGATTCTTGTCTGTCCTACCATCGCAGTCTTGTAATCAATCATCTATCTCATTCAGTTCTGTCGAGCTCTTGCTAGCATTTACCAACAGACTAAGGGTGTTGTTGACACATCCACCAGTACAACTCGGCTCTTGCCTTCACCTCGCTTGGCGTTGCCTTAGATCACTCTGTTAATGAGGGTGGTAGAACGCAGCTCATAGTTCACATACATGGAAGACTTCGTCACCATCACGATTGTTTATTACCTGAGGATGGTCATGCCCCTTCTTATGCCCAGTCATACACATGATCCGTAGTATCCACTAGATCAACAAATGCTGCATAATGAAACCTCTGTCACAACAAATTTCTCTGCATGCTTGGCCATTGTATATCACCAACACTTATCTCGTTCTTCGTGCGTGTTATCTGGGCTTGGTTTATCTTCTCAGTAAAAGCACGAAGCACTTGCTGGTGCGGGGGCGATGGGTGACAACTTGAGAATTCTAGTTGACTCACTTTTCATTCTGGCCCCTGGCATCTGTAAATTTCTTGGATGGCATGAACCACAGTACCTCCGAACACTTCTGATCTACGTTTGGTCAGCATATTCCATGGACCTTGCTAATTTCACTCTAGAGAGGTGGGATGAAAATGAGAGCTGGTATTCATGTCTACCAGAAGGGACACTCAGGTCATCTGTGTCGTTGCACCACATTTCTGCCTCTCAACACTTATTCTTGTTTTCACCTCCAACAAAGCCGCTCAAGATTTTCTCAGCCACAATATCAAGCAGCAACCCGCCCCCTTGCACGATTCAGCCGCACCAAATCTACCATTCACTGGCGACATCACGTCCAATATCCCAGCCCCACTTGCATTATCTCCATTACGATTGAAGTCTTCAACGATTCGCCATCTACCTGCTCTACATCCCGCACCCTATTACTAACATCGCCAACTCAGAAGCTGACACGCTTCTCCATCAATTCTGACACAACCCTTGTAACCCCCGACGATGACTCTGTCAAAGGTTCCTCTGACGATGCCTCAGACAACATCAAAGAAAGTGAGTGGGTTGGTGATGAAAGTGGTTTCCATGAGGTAGGAAGCACTATATCCTACTAAACTCATGATCAACCAATGTTTTAATCACTATAGGGTGACTGTTCTCTGCCACTCCCAGGAACGACTCTCACTGCCAATGACTCGGATCCCCTTCAGCAGTCACAGCTTATCCTAGTCGACAATCACCAGATGGTGTCAAAACTCCTGACCTTGCTCTTCCTACTAGCTCTGCCAGCCCTGTGGACGCATTGACTCAGACAATGGTGCACTCACTCAGGAGTACTCCGCCACCGTCTGCCACCCCGCAGCTAAAACCTCCGATATGAAGCACACCACCAATCAACTATCAAATTACAAACAGAAGGTATGTCTGACATTCCCATTGCTAAACGACACTCATCATAGTTGATTTAGTATGAACATTGAGCATCTCATCTGAAGGCCACGTGTGACACCATTGCGTGTTCAAACGTCAGAGAACACACTACAATGATCTGTGAGTAATTTCTTGTGATGTCCGCATCACTCATTTATTTCAAATAGATCACCTTGAACACGTCTATGATGATATCCTTTACGATCAAGCAGCCCTCGTCGACGGTTGGTCTGCTGCCATGGCGGACCTGAGCCTCACTTCAATGCTGTCACCAGGGCCGTCGCTTCCAAACCAGAGGTCCGATTCAGAAATCTTGGCCAGCATTCTTGTTCACGACTGAGACCTGTACACTAACCACAATGGGAGCTACTCAAGTCTTCGACGTCAGATGTCCCCTATGACCATATCCCAAAGACGCCTAACGGCCTCCCTCTCTGTCCCCTACAACCTGGAGCTACAACACCCGAGAGGTTGAAGGCTGCTGAAAGTCTGGCGCATTTCTCTACTCGCCTAGCATCTCCATAGCCCTCGATGTCAGGTCCCCTATGACTGATTCCCAACGACATGCACACCACCTAACGGCCTCCTTCAATGTCCCCTACGACCCGGATTTCCAGTATCCAAGAGGTTGAAGGCCACTGCCTACTCCCACACAGACATCTACCTGCATACCCTTCTATTTCCTTCGCTACTATGTAAGGATCTTTTGATTTGTATCTTTTCCTCTTATCGGTATGTACTTGACAGACAATTTTGAACTGTCCGTTTCTCTTCTTACTTATGGACTTATCTATGTAATTGTCTTTCTTTTGCTTTTATCAATACTTGACAGACAATGGACTGCCCGTTTCTTTTATTACTTATGGACTCATCCTCGCCATGTATGTTACAGTTTATTTCATTAACAGTGTTCCCCATTTTCATCTATGTATGATGACAAGTGTTAGATATGATTCTGAATCCAATGATCTTGTTTACACTCTGAGGACACTCTTGATTGTGCACACAAGTCATTTGTCCTCTCATTCTTAGTGCAGTGTAAGATGTAAGGCTGCTTACTCATTTGAGGCTATACTGTCATAAGTATTAATACAAGTCCTGGTAGTGTAACAAACCATGAATGCATACTTAGCAAGGATCCTCAGCCCCCACAAATGTATGCATACATATGATCATCATGCTTCTTTGTATCAATACAATAGCCCATACCTATTTCTGGCTTCCCTGGATGCTTCTTTGTATCAATACAGTTGCTCATACCTATTTCTGGCTTCCCTGGATGCTTCTTTGTATCAATACAGTCTCTCGTACCTATTTTTAGCTTTCCAGGATGCTTCCTCATATCAATACAATGGCTTGTGCCTATTTCCAGCTTCCAGGGGATGCTTCCTTGTATTAATACATATATCAACACCTATTTCTGGCTTCCCTGGATGCTTCTATGTATCAATACAGCAGCTCGTACCTATTTCTGGCTTCCCTGGATGCTTCTTTGTATCAATACAGTTGCTTGTTCCTAAGTACTACTAGCCTACTAGTATTTGTAGATTTTTGTATCAATACATTGACTGGTACCCTACCATTTGGTGCCTGGATCACGAAGCAAAAATTCATTCTAAGTCTCACTATCACACTGAATATGTTCAAAAACAAAGCAACATTTCATTATTTTTGGTACCAAGCAAAGTATTACAGCAAAAGAAAGAACATGAGAACACGAGTGTATTACGAAGTGCTAACAAATCACAAAGCAAAGTGATATAGCAAAAACAAAAGCAATATAGTGCAAAACATCAGCAAGGGATCACAAGAAAGTGAGTGTACAATGAGTCTGTCTAAGCAATGGACTTACGAGCCCTAGTATTACTACCTATGCGGTTGGCCTCTTCCAAATGTGTTGATGGTATGTGGGAATGCGTACTGTGACATTGAGACTGATTCATGATATTGGAAGTAACAGCAGGCACCAGAGCATCTGCGGAAGGCATCAGAGGTGCTGAATCCATGGAAGTGATAGCAGATGTCTCCGTTGATGTAACAGGCTTGGGATCCATCAGAGTTGCAGGAAGTTGAGAATCAGCCTCAGTAGATACTGAAGGTGGCACCAATGTGGAGAGCAGTTGAAGTGCATGAAGTGGCCAAGGGTTGTCTGGACTCTTGGATTCAATTCTCTGAAAGCATGGGGGTGAGACGAAATTAAGGGCCACATCCCTGTTCCAGCATGAAATGGGCGAATCCTGTGCTGTGGGAAGAATCGGTAGACTCTGACTCACAGGTGAAGGAGGTAGGGAGGGAAATGTTGGTAAATTGAATGAATCCAAATCCACCTGTGAAAAATCCATCGACTCAGGATCAAGAGACAGCAAGTGCTCCAACAACAGCGAGGGATCCAACAATGGCACAGGTGGGGTGGGGTGGATCCCATCCAGAAGCTTGACATCATGTCTTGGGCCTTGAAGGGCAGAAGCAGAATTGTGTGATGTGGCTAGTGCAGTGATTTCAGGGCCGATGCTGGCTGAGGGTGATGATTCTCTTGCAGGTGGAGTTACAGTTGAGTTTGTTGAAGGATGAGAGGTGTTAACAACTGTGATATCATGGCCGATGCTGGCCGAAGTCTTGTCAACCAGTGATTCTCCCACAAGTGGAGTCATGCTTGAGTCCATCGAACAGTAGGAGGCATCAACAGCTGTAGCACTATCAGTATCAATGTCTGAGGCAGAAGAATATTTACTTACTGAATGTGCCTTTCAAAAAGGCAGTGAATGGCTCAACAATGTGACCATGGTGATCAGGCAGCGTCTCGCAAAAATTGAAACCGGAAAAGCCCTTTCCGTGATGGAAACTGTGCCATATTAGATTAGAACAAAGCCGAGAAAGTATCCATGTGCACATACCTGGAGATGTGAGCCTCCCCATTCATGTGGGGGTCGGGTCCCCCGGGGTAGATGCTGCTGTGCCATCCAGTTGTCTCATAAATAGCATCTAATAATTGCCCAATCACTCCACCAAGGCCTTCAAGACATCTTCAACATGTTTCAGCATCTGATTCAACATTTACCACATGAAAAAGTACTTACTGTGTTTTCAGAGACTCAGTAGGTGTGCAGATAGCCTCGAGATCAGCTTTCACCTGATCTGCACGACGAGCACACTCTATCTTTGCCTCCACCTCCATGTGACGTACGAACTCCTCACCACGAGCAGCCATGGACTTCACTGCTTCTGAATAAAGGATGGAGATACGAGATTGTCGCTGTTGTTCTTCATCTGAGTCACAATCTCAGCCTTGACTTCAGGATTTGCCTTGTACTCCGTCTGGATGTAGTGTTCGACTGCTGATGGACCTCGAGTGTGATTTGTAGTTGTACCCATTATTTTGGTGATGGTCTTGGTAAACTGGGTGACATGTCCCCTTCCTGAAGCCATGGACACACAGTACAAATAAGAACATATTTGCTATTACAATTATGATTAGCTGAACCAAAATGAAAATGAAATATGACACATACAGAGTGCCGTCGTTTGATGTGCACACCCAGCTCCTTCATCTGGTTGTTCGTCAATTGACTTTCTGTGAGTGTAATACCAGCATCATCTTTGAAATGCGCTGCTACTTCTGGCCATTTTTCGAACCACTCCCAGTAGGTGTTAGTACAGTATGTGGCCACTTCCCCTTGCAGCTGACTGAGGCAAAAGCCATCCACCTTACTTTTCAGGAAGTCAGCCTGCTCGTGAGTCATCCATGACATCCCAGGCATCTATCAACTGTTGGCAGGCTAAATGAATGTTATAATCCAGATGTGGTGACACATACCTTGTGTTTTTCTGATCAGACTTGGCGTTAGTATGCTTGGAGCGGTGTATCGATACTGCATTCAGCAATGGAATCTGAAATTTTCTTCAGATTGACCAATGAGAGTGTGAGATAGCTGGAGTTTTCCGAATGCCTATAATAGCCAGGCTGGACTGGGGTTTTTGTTACCCACCCAGCTTGTTTTTCCACTCCATGTCACTGCCCTAACCACTGTCACTGCCACCTGTTTGATCAAAATGAAAATTTTTCCCACCTTAGCAAAGGACAAAACTTTCGGTTTGTCCGAGCTTGCTAGTGCTTTGGAGTTGGTATGCAGCCAACATAGTAAGTTGTTAGACTTTTACTTGTTACTATGCTAATTCCATGTTTTTAGCCATCACTCAGGCTGACCACCAAACTGCCGATGTTTGGGCTGGTTACTGCCCCACATGTTCTCATTGTGTGGAAGGGAGACTGAACAATAATGGTAAGTTGTTGTTATGTGATCTTCGTCAGTCTAACATTAAGAATTTTTTATTAGCAGCTGCTGCAGCCGACCATGTAACAGATGACAGCGATACTGAGAGTAACCACTCCAACTCCTTGGGTACCACCACTTCTCTTGTCAACAATGTGGCTCCCATCGCTAATGTCACTGCTGCCATGGTGGTGGCTCCAATCACTCCCATCCCTCATGTTATGGCTGCCACCACCCAAGCAGTATCACCTGCCTTCCACACTAGTACATCTGTGTCCCAGTGCTGGTATGTAATTATGGTTGGATGCAAGACTGGCATCTTTCAAGGGTGGTAAGTATCTCACTCATTAATCTATTTTTTTTTAATGCTTTTTTTGCTAGGCATAATGTTCACGTTCATGTGATTGGTGTGCCAGGCACCTGTTTTGGCCGCTACTCCTCTCTTAGCGCTGCCCAGGCTGCATATACACAGGCGGAGAAAGATGGATCTGTCTTGCACTTGCCACTTTGATTAGCTACATAGTTAGATACCAATGTATTTTACATGTCTTGAAGTCCTTGCATCAATGTATACCTTGTTCTGAGTCAATCACTTGTGTGAATTTCAATTGAGTGAAATTTGACACTAAATATTTTGATATGACACCTGTCACACCATTAGCCACTTGAGATATCTAATAATACTATTCAATAGCCCTGGGTCTATTTACATGATTGTATTTACATGATACATAGAGCAACCAAGTCAGTTGAGTGTAGGATGATAACTGTCCTGAAGTTGTGGCTGTGTCTATGTGTAAGTCGACCAACTTCAGACTGTAACAAGTATATACAAATGTGCCCCATTCCTTACACACATCTCACACACAATCGTACACCCTTTCTTGATACTCATGGGATGCCATCGCAAATCATCACAAGAGTGATGAGAAGCATGTCAGCAGACCAAGTGTGTACATTACTTGTGGTGAGTGGTTGTATATGTTACTTAGTCTATCGGACAGGAACGTGTTCACAGGCATATTGGTCATGAATGCAACAAAGCACGGCACAGGTGGAGGCAGAGACAGGGAGCCCAAGAAGTATGTTATTAGTTCTATTGATGTATAATACTGAGGTCATTGCAGGCAACACTTAATGTGTTTGACACCTTAGATGAGATACTGAGCAGGACATATACTGGTGGCAGCTGCCATCACAATGGTTGTCAAGCTCGTGTTGGTGCCGTTCTGCAGGATATAGATGCGCGAGGGTGGAGCATTGTGAGACCAGAGTTTCTGGAGCAAGTATCAGAGGCTACTGCTTTGCTCAATGATGCTGAAGCTCTGTCAACATCTGTTGCAAATTTAGAGGGTCCGTGCACCGCATATCTTAAAACTGAATGTTTGCATCTTCTTCACACAGCACGCCTCTGGCTTGCAGCTGAGGAGCAAATCTTATCTCTGATGGACCAAGAGCCAGGAGCTCTGGATCACACCCTGTTCAATGATGGGCTAGTATGGCAGCATGCTTGATTACCGTACCCTATACTGTACTTTGATTATATCATGTGATCAAATGTAAGTTGTTGAATTTCAATTGATCAAGGTAACCAACCAAAATTCTAATGGTTTCACAAGCTAAGTCTAAAGGTCATCATCAAAAACTCAACAAGTATGCCTGCCAGTTCATGGCAGAGAACACTGCTCGATGTGCTGCCGAGGTGAAGCGCCGATGTAATGACAACACTCAAGACGGTGCTCCACCAGGAAGCATGTTTCATGCACACATGTCTATCGACATCACACAAAGGGTCCGACACTCAGTCAAGACTTCATATTATTGGGCACCACAAGCAATATCATTGCCGCATGTTGTTTTACCTGTGCCAAACCCATCAGGACTTTCGGAGGCTTTGAATTTTGACATGGTCGATGAAGCTTATGTAGAGTTCCTTGTGGATACTACCACAGACATGGAGCCTATTAAAGCCAAAAAGAATCGCACAGCAGGGGTAAGTCATCTTTTCTGTGTCTGTATCTTGCTCACCATGTTCAAGGATGAACCTATGAAGCTGTGGATTTTGGAGCAGGAAAAAATTCTTAGGGAGTTCATCTGACTCAAAGGACACGGAGATGCTATGTTGTATCAAACATGCCAAGGTTTACCTGGATGCCTGAACAAAGCTGTCATCTGCTGTAGGGACTGCAAAGGGCTTCAGCTGTACTGTCAAGGATGCACATTTGTGCAACACATTGCCACACCATTGCATGTTATGAAGGTAAGTTTTTTATATTTGAATTTATGGTTTGCATTGTTCACACTGCTCAGATATGGATGGGCACCCATTTCCAGCATATCTCACTCCATAACCTTGGCCTACATATTCAACTTGGCCATCCTCCTGGAGTCATGTGTTGCAATCCAGCCCCTGCATTTGATGACGATTTCATTGTACTCGAGATCAATGGCATACACAGTGTCACCCTCGATTTCTGTCACTGCACTACAGTGCAAACTCACAATATTCAAGTGTTGCGCGCTCGCTGGTACCCATCAACCACTACCAATCCATGGATGGCTGCTACTTTCTGCCTGCTAGATCATTCCCAGATGTATACATTTGAATCTAAAGGATCCACATTCAAATACTATCAATTGCTGTCATGTCTGACCGACAATACAGGGACACATCAACCAAAGGTATTGAGTAATTTAATGGTGTGGTTCGCATACTGACAGATATTTAGGACCATTATGAGTCGTTCTTAAGGATGAGTCGCCAACATCGTCACCTCACCTCTCTTTTACGAGCTGGACACGGTCACAATCCAAGTGGTATTCTCAGCATGAAGGAAGGGGAGCTTGCAATACTTTGTCCAGCTTGTCCTCAGCCAGGCAGAAATTTGCTGCAAGATTGGGAAAATGCTCCACCAAATGTAAAGTACGTTTCATGTTCTCATTTATGTATTCAACATTCATACTTACATTTGACAGGTGGCTGTATGGATTATTTTTGGCTATTGATGCAAACTTTCGGTTATGCCATCGCAACAAGTCTTCCGACCAAGTGGATCCAGGCCTAAGTAATGGCTGGTCATATTTCGTGGAGCGAACTGGATTCAAGGAGGTAGTGTGTTAAGGCCGTGCTCAAAGAAGGGCTAGATCCGAGGGGCTTGGCTTCAGCTTGTGCACTGCGCCCCTTACCCGAGTACGTGCCCCTAATTTCAGGGGGTCCGGTAGTACCAAGTCCAGTAGTGTTAGTACCAAGTCTGGTAGGATGTAACCCGGTAGTACCAAAGAACGCAAATCAAAGAGTAGACTGCTTAAGGCCAGAGCCGGCAGCAGAAAGGGACAGAGGTAGACTACCCGAAGGTAGAGCTGGTAATAGAAATAGACTTAGGGGTCAACCCTTAGCCTAGTGTCGGAGGTTGACAAGAGTTGGAGAACTCAAGTTCGGAGAGGCAGGAATGAGCAGGACTATGTTTAATATTTCAACTGAGGTATCTACAACAAGTACAAGAGTTTATATACTATAGGTATAGCTAAGGATCAGTAATCCGGAGTTCAGAGGCAGTGAGGAAAGCATATGGTGAGTACATTAGTAAGTCCGAATGGATCAAGTAAAGTAAAACGGATCATAAAGAAATGAACTCGGAGATGAGACGGGTACCGGAGATCAATAAGCAGGTGGATGTCAACATGAGCCGGAGGGCCAGAAGTAAGGGGGATTCTAGATTTGGGTTAGGTCCGGTAGAGCGGACCTGTCCGGAGTTCAGGCCT
>JABCPV010000416.1:0-23946 GCA_016584345.1 Suillus ampliporus | reverse complement strand
TGGTGGTAGAATGTATGACTGAGCTTGTAGCAGTGTGCAAAAATGTGGTCCCCCCCAGGGAGCCACTGTTCATGTGGTGGACGAACTAATCATTGAGCTTACAGCAATATGCAAAAATGCGGTCCCCCCCCAGGGAGCCACTTGTGATATGGTGGTAGAATGCATAACTGAGCGTGCACCAATGTGCAAAAATGCGGTCCCCCCAGGGAGCCACTTGTGATGTGGTGGTAGAATGTATGACTGAGCTTGTAGCAGTGTGCAAAAATGTGGTCCCCCCAGGGAGCCACTGTTCATGTGGTGGACGAACTAATCATTGAGCTTACAGCAATATGCAAAAATGCGGTCCCCCCAGGGAGCCACTTGTGATATGGTGGTAGAATGCATAACTGAGCGTGCACCAATGTGCAAAAATGCGGTCCCCCCAGGGAGCCACTTGTGGATGTGGTGGTAGAATGTATGACTGAGCTTGTAGCAATGTGCAAAAATGTGGTCCCCCAGGGAGCCACTGTTCATGTGGTGGACGAACTAATCATTGAGCTTGCAGCAATGTGCAAAAACACGGTCCTCCCAGGGAGCCATGTGTAATGTTGGTGGTGGAATGATTTACTCAGCTTGCAGCAATGTGCAAAAATGCTGTCCCCCCCAGGGAGGCCACTTGTGATGTGGTGGTATAATGTATAACTGAGGGGGTAGCAATGTGCAAAAACATGGTCCCCCCGGGGAGCCACTTGTGATGTGATGGTAGAATGTATAACTGAGGGGGGCAGCAATGTGCAAAAACGCGGTCCTCCCAGGGAGCCATGTGTGATGTGGTGGTGGAATGATTACTCAGCTTGCCAGCAATATGCAAAAACGCGGTCCCCCCAGGGAGCCACCGTTCATGTGGTGAATAATCACTGAGCTTGCAGCTATGTGCAAAAAACGCGGTCCCCCTAGGGAGCCACATGTGATGTGGTGGTGGAATGATTTATTCAGCATGCAGCAAGGTGCAAAAAACGCGGTCCCCCCAGGGAGCCACTGTTGATGTGGTGGACAAACCTATCACTGAGCTTGCAGCAATGTGCAAAAACACGGTCCCCCCAGGGAGCCACATGTGATGTGGTGGTGGAATGATTTACTCAGCATGCAGCAAGGTGTAAAAATGCGGTCCCCCCAGGGAGCCACTGTTCATGGTGGACAAAACCTATCACTAAGCTTGCAGCTATGTGCAAAACAAAACCGCGGTCCCCCCAGGGAGCCACCCTTCATGTGGTGGAAAAAACCTATCACTGAGCATGTAGCAAGGTGCAAAAACACGGTCCCCCCAGGGAGCCACGTGTGATGTGGTGGTGGAATGATTTACTCAGCATGCAGCAAGGTGCAAAAACACGGTCCCCCCAGGGAGCCACTGTTGATGTGGTGGACAAAACCTATCACTGAGCTTGCAGCTATGTGCAAAAATGCGGTCCCCCCAGGGAGCCACGTGTGATGTGGTGGTGGAATGATTCACTGAGCATGTAGCAATGTGCAAAAATGCGGTCCCCCCAGGGAGCCACATGTGATGTGGTGGTGGAATGATTTACTCAGCTTGCAGCAATGTGCAAAAACGCGGTCCCCCCAGGGAGCCACTTGCGATGTGGTGGTAGAATGCATCACTGAGCATGCAGCAATGTGCAAAAACGCGGTCCCCCCAGGGAGCCACTTGCGATGTGGTGGTAGAATGTATAACTGAGGGGGCAGCAATGTGCAAAAACGCGGTCCCCCCAGGGAGCCACTGTTCATGTGGCGGACAAACATATCACTGAGGGGGCAGCAATGTGCAAAAACGCGGTCCCCCCCAGGGAGCCACTGTTCATGGTGGACAAACCTATCACTGAGGTCGCAGCGACGTGCACAAACATGGTCCCTCCAGGGAGCCACCGTGGGCCGTGTCATGTGGGGGTGCAAATGTGTCGCTGAGCGTGCGCCAAGTCTCCAGAAACACTAAAGCCCCCCCCCCCCCCTAAGCTAACCGACGTGCGGCGGCGCGACGACCGAAAGCTCTAACCCTAGGTCGGGGTTAGGGTCTCAAGCACCGGGACCCACGACCTGCCGGACCTGGGAAGCCCTATCAACCCTAGAATTCTCCGCCTTCCCAACCTTAAAGTGCTAGTTCTTCGAGTCAATGAAGCACGCGGTCGTCGAATCGAACAATTCTTGCAATCCAACCATATAACGGACAGCCGCATCGTGCTCGCGGACGGAATGATACCTCAGTGGGGGAGTATGGGACGCGGAGACATGGCGTTCTGGGACGAAGCTCTGAAAGTAGTCCAATCGCCGCATGTTAACACAGGTGAGTATCGTACTTCAATGATACTATGGCGATTCAGACTAATCACTCTGCACAGGGGTGCCTCGCTGGTTTTCAAGAGACAGAATGTGGGAAATGAACGACGTTCCATTCATGGAGCTTTAACTTAAAGGGGACCCTGACGATCGATGGTGGTTTTGAGAAGGAGGGAACCCTCGACATCTGTAGTTCCGAAGTGTGTTTGGAGAATGAGAGGACCCTCGACATCTGTAGTTCCGAAGTGTGTTTGGAGAATGAGGGGACCCTCGACATCTGTAGTTATGAACTGTGTTTGAAAACTTGTTTCTCACTGTAGTAGTTATTTTGACGACTAATAATGTGGAAAATGTATGGTTGTAAATGCCTGAAGCATTGTAATGAAGAGGAATCTGATGATTCAAGGGCAATTGGAGCAGCAGGGGATCCTGGACATCCGTAGTCCGGAACTGTGTTTCAACATGTGTTGCGCACTGTATTTGTCATCTCCGGTATGAAGTGCGTTTAAATACAAGTTTCGCACTTTTGTCGAGATCTCTGTTAATGGCCTCGATGAATATCGAGGAAAATACCGTTTTTCTATATGGTGCGGGCCCTCGCCAGAACATTGGTCGAAGTCCTATTATCACAGGTATCAGCGGCTGCCATTAATATATCTTGGGAGCCTATGAAAATACCTCGAGACTACAGGTCAAGGGGCGTGGAATTTATTGCCTAAATTGTGCCTCGCCCTGGTTCAAGGTGGCCGCGGGGCGAGAGGTTGGGTTCGAATACGCAATGTCAAGTATTACCTTCCTACTGCCAAGTACTCCCCCTCTCTTTGAGAGTTTCAAAATGATTAAAATAATTGTGAGCACCCATCGAGGGTCAGGAGCGTTCTTCTTTAAAGTGGTGCCATTCAGATGCGACATTAGCTGTCTCCAAAAGCGGATGACACGAGACCGGAGAACTCGACGGATAATTTGGGTGCTAGAGTGCACTCTCTTACCTCGCTCATGATCTTGTTGAGGGGACGGACACTTCGGATCGAGTCAAGGGTAGATTGAGAATGTGCTAAACAGCGAGTGGAGTACCAGAGAAGTACTCTCTAAGAGGAAGTGACGGGGGCCTATCAAAAGGTAAAATATAATATGTCCTTTTCTTTTATCTATATAGGAAGTCGTTCCGATGAACCCTAAGTCAATACTACCGGGGCTGGACCGTGAAATAAGGATCTGCTTCTGTATGCGGAAGGGTGCATGAATGTATAGAAAGGGATTTCGATGCATCAGTAATACATCGTATGTAGAGGGTACTCACCAGTGAGGACGGATGGACGTTGGACAGGAGGCGAAGGATGAGTGACGGATGAGTGACGGACGGGTGACGGACGGGTGACGGATGAGTGACGGACGGGTGACAGACGGGTGACGGACGGGTGATGGATGATATGAGGGGGATGAGACTTGTGGCTTGGATATTTCCAGTGAGTTCTATGCAGAAAATATCCGAAAAATACAAAGGCATTCTTCACCAAAGACACCAGGGTATAGGCTTAGGCTTACTTGTGGCTTGGTTACTCCCAGTAAGTTTGACATCACACTGCTGTGAAGTACGCCCTCGCCATTTTGAAGCAGAAAGACGTTCGTGCGCTAGACCTCTCTCCCCCTCTTTTTTTTTTCTGTCTTTTTTCCTCTTTTTTTCTTTTCTTTTGTTCCTCCTCTTTTTGATGGTCGACCATTTTATGGGGGAAAGCATTCCTCCACATTTTTTGGAGTCGCCCCTTTTGTGGGAGCAGCAATGTGGAGGAAGGTTGGTCGCCCCCCCACCAAGCCAGACCTGAGGCCTAATGCCGAATTCAGGGAGGGTCGCAGGCGCAGGTGAGGTGACACAGCCTCTGGCACGACCCAAGGCTCTTCCGACGCCGCTTCTGCTTCTGCCTCTAACCCGAACGACAACCCTTCTTCAATGAATGACCATCTTATGAAAGATTCGTGGCCTCGTACGAGAAACTTCATTTTCCGCCGATTTTCAGCACTTCGTTCGGCCCCACTGCCCTCCTCTACTCCACTCCCACCCTCACTAATGCCATGGAGCTGGAAAATCAGGGGCATGTACTTGGGTAAGGAGGACGATCGAACTCGTGTCCCTGCCCGTTTCCTTCCCACTATAACCCTTCACATCTTCGACGCACTTAAACATCCATTCATAACATGACAAATGATAATCCTATCTAAGTTCCCTCTGAGTCACTCTTCTGTTTGATAGATATAGCTTCTACCCATCTGAGAGTGTGGACATGTTGGTCGTGGAAAATGATAAATGATAATCTTATCGCAATTACCTACAAGGCACTCTTCTGTTTGATAGATATAGGTTCTACGTGTGTCTGAGACTGTGGACATGTTGGTTGTGGACGATTGCTACGGTGGAATATTTCCATCCGTCCACCAATACCAACAATGATGTTCTGCCCAAACGACATTTTAAGTTACCACGGTAGAGTCACAAGTGGGGTTTAAGAAGAGAATAAATACTGGCGGGTCTTTCGATACATACTACCCAGCACTTGTGATTCGCCTCATCTTCCTCACAAAACATCTTTATCTCTGACATTCTTACAATCATGTCTCTTACAAACACGAGCACACCCAACCCAGAGGTCGCTATCCACACCGCTACAGACACGAGCACACCCAACCCAGAGGTCGCTATCGACACCAAACAGTCGAACAATGCGCCAGATGCTCCCACCCTCGATTTGCATATCTTGCGCTGGAAGGCGTTCTACATGCTTCAAGATGCTTTGAACACTCCACCACCAGATGCTCGCACCCTCGATTTGGCTACCTTTTGCTGGGAAGCGTTCTGGAGGATTGAAGATGCTTGGAAGAATTTGCCAGGTGCTCCCGATTCGCCTAACTTGCGCTGGGAGGCGATCTGGAGGCTTGAAGATGCTTTGAACAATGCGCGAGATGCTCGCACCCTCGATTTGCCCACCTTGTGCTGGGAAGCGTTCTGGAGGCGTGAAGATGCTTCGAGCAATGTAAGTTTCCATCTAACCATTTAATCCACCGTACCCATGACTGATGTCACTACAGACTGAGGCCACTGAGTTCACAAGGCGGACCTTGGATGATACTACCTGGGATGTCCCTGAATGGGACCAAGGTGGTTGGGCTTGAAGCAAACCTACTCGGACACCCATGGGCGAGCCACCAAAGGTGGAAGTGCTCCGCCCATAAAGAGTAGGATGGAAAGAGCATCAAGGCTCTCCAAAGTCACCACTTAGCCGCTTACCTTGAGTTCCATGTAAAGGCCACAAAAAATGAGGCGTTTCCAACCGGCGAAATAGTTTATTAGCCTCTTGTCAACTTCATTCACTGTACTTAGCTGGAGGTTCTCTGTGGTTCGCTTCTTATTTTGTACTTCTGCATGTGACACCGTCAATAAATTTTCGCGTTTTATGCTCATGTGTGGCTGCACGCCATGGTGCGGAGCCCTCCCTCTTGTAATCAGCTTCCATCACGCTGAATGCTGCTACATGGAAAACGTTGTCACAGCTTCGTGTGGAAGAAGCACACATGCAGCACCTGCAGGCAAAACTCAGGAAGCGTCCCGTCACATTCCCAGTGCCTCGGAGGAACTCTTATGGCTTTGCGATACACAATATCAATATTAGCGGGGGTCGACAACCCAAAAAGACCCCTGAAAGTCAACTTCCACTTGTCAGGAAGGTTTGCACCCTAACGTCATAATAATCCAAGAGCCGCACCCGCCGCACCACGGTAACACTGAGTACAAAGCCATATCGACCCTATGTACTGTACTACTCGTCCGATCCATCATGAGAGTCAGAGTCCCCACTGGACATCGAAACATCGTCCTCGTCATCATCGCTACAATCATCAGGGCCGTAACGGTCAAAAATCCGGCACATCCTAGATTTCCGGTCATTCATGTCTCGCCCGATTACGATGCCCCGAATCAGCCGAAAGTTCACATCCCGTCGTCGGACGCTCTCAACGTTCATACACTGCTTCAATCCATTGACGATAGTGCTGGGTGGGAAGCAGCGATGGTTGTCTGTGTGATGTGGTCAGTACATCGTGTTGTTTCATACTCGTAGGGAAGAACTGACCGTGGTTGGGCTCCAGAATCTTCGCCTTCGCCTCAGCTATCTCCCATAATAACATGTATCCGCGTCCCAAATAATCCCATAAATATATCTTTTCGGGCCCGATGACGATGCGAGGATCGTTGAACGCATGGTCGTCAAGGAATTCTGCCAATCGGCGGTGATCGTCGGAACGAAAAAGAATCACTTGCATTGTTGGATGGTTGAGAAGACGCTGGATCGACGACGCCATCTTGTTCTCTCTGCGGATCAAGTCACCCCAGAGAGCAAGGTGAGTCAGCTGAGGGAAGGATTCAATGCGAAGATGCTGAAGGAAATCATGATCGTCGATATCAAGATGTGTCAGTCTAGAGAAGACATTGACATTGGCGATTGAAGAATCAGTGAGGGTGACACCGATTTGCAGCTGCAGCGCAGTCAGGGGGAGGGCATCCAGGACTGGTTGTAGAAATGATAGGTTCTTGAGAACCGGACCCCCGTTCGACGTCAAGGCAAGGTTGCTGATTCCTGTGCACAGTGACAATATCTCAATCACAGTTACGCCCTGGATGTCGCCATTGAGAAACATGGCGTTGATCGATGTCCGGGCGAATTCCTCGTGCATCTGCCTGAGGCGAAGACATCGAAGGAATTGTGAAGCCTTGCGTTCACCAACAATAACAATCCTTCCGTACAGTAATCTCTCGAACCTGCCGCAGAATGATCAGTAGGATGACATTGATTCAGTGTTACATCGATCGCTCACCATGTGTATGTCCGCTTTGACAATACAATCCATGATGCCGCATCCTTTCTCGACCGAGTGCCTAGAGTGAATATTTTGATGATTATCTCGAGGGGAATGCAGAGTGGCATGATAGATGGTAGATCGCAGTATACTATTCCATGCTGATCCCATCATTGTTTCATTTAAACAATGGCAAACACAGACGCCAAAAGAGGGGTTATTTTCACACCGAACCGTCCAATTTCTGTTCCAGGAGCTTTGCTCCACATTTAGAACAGGTAAGGGACTCCTTCAAACGGTGAAGACAGGGGGAGTCCACTGTGAATGCCACAAAGGCGACACCTCGCGCTTGGCGGCAGAGGTTGCATGCATTTATGATAGGCCCGCCCGGCATTTATGTTTCTTGCGTTTATAATATTTTCTCACGTATCCTGTTCATAGACAAATGGGCGACGTGTCCACAGATTGGCTGGATATCAAATACCTGCTTACATATGTATCATGTATGACTAGACACATGAGGTTATCTACGTCGCAGAACCTATGAAATAACTTCTGCTCCCCAACATCTTCCTTCGCTTCTTCACTCTTAAATCTGTGGTCAGCGTGCGTGTGGTGATAGGCGTGGGAAAGTCTGACATATCCATCAGAAGTGGTTTATATATTCAAGTTCCGCTCAAGCTCACATCTTGTCCAGACCTCACTCGGTAACGTGTTGAATTTCAGTCGCAACTGCACCATAAGCAGTCGACTTTTTTTATGAAATTGAGGTGCGGTACAGCGGGCCGATCAACCTTTATATCAGCTGAAGACCTGTCTTTGTTGTGTGACTTTCAGGACATGGCGCCGCAGTCCGCCTCTGGATCCACGGACAACGTCAAAGATCGCGTCACCAAGAAGCAAAGATGGCACGCATCACTTTCAGACGACAAGAGGGCAGAATTGAAGGAGAAGGATCGACTCAGAAAACAGGTCGAACGAGCTCGGAAGCGGGCGAAAGCCGAAGCACAGACTAAGGGATCTGCAACACCTTCGAATGATGATGTGTCACATGATGTGGGGATGGACGAGGCACATACGGACGAAATGGACATTACCATCGGTGTTCTCGGACGACAAGTTCCCGCTCGATCGGGTACAATCAAGTGGAAGGACGGGCGAACGAGCGTCCTTCCTGCCGTTTACGAGGACGGAGTAAACATTCTGGAGAAGACAGACGTTGCATTTGTGAAGTATTATGCAAGTTTTCCAGAGTCTACCCCGTCATCGGCGCACGTGTTGCACTTGACTAGTGACGATGCCCAGGGTGACGATATACTGGAAAAGATCGGATCGGCACTTCGCAACAACAAGC
Source organism: Suillus ampliporus (assembly GCA_016584345.1). Lineage (NCBI taxonomy): Eukaryota > Fungi > Basidiomycota > Agaricomycetes > Boletales > Suillaceae > Suillus > Suillus ampliporus. The sequence continues at coordinate 15,440 of JABCPV010000416.1, read as the reverse complement.
CCGTTGTGATACGCGGTACAGGAAAATACTCTGCTAATGAAATAACGGCGAAACAGCTTGATCTGAAGTATGGGATCAGTCCCGAGACGCCTCTCACTGCGCACGGTGAGTCACACAGACGCATTTGAGTCAATGTCGTTTATTGAATAAACCAGACTGCAGAGCTCGTGTCCTTGATCCCGTCAATCCCCATCAGCCATGCACGATCGATTCATTCCTCGCCAACATGAACGATCCCACGAAGATCCAATGCATTCTGGACTTGCCGTGGATGCATGGCGGCCTCCCAAGGCGCTTGAGGTGAGATATCACGACATACAACGACCGTCAGTATTTGATCTACCTGTCTAGAAACCTCGATCATGGATTGCGCTGCGGCTGGGGTGGGACAACCAGGGAGTGCCCCATCTACCTCGCTGTCCATCCCGAGAACTTCGTCAACAAGTCCTGGGCTATGCTCCATTCAGCGGGATACGTTACAAATCCTCACCACGACGCAGACGGTCTCTCCACCTGGGTTGGGCCTGAGGATGGCATGAAGTTTTGGGTAGTTTTTCGTCTGAAGTCTACGAAGGGAGGCCGTGCGCACCTTGCCAAGGCCATAATGATGTTGCTGAATTATCCCACGAACCGCCAAGCAGTCGAACAGTGCTGGGATGCAGAAGTCGTCACCCTCCTTCCAGGGGATATATTGTGAGTGCCATATGTTTCACGAGTGGTCTTCATGCTCACTAACTCATGCGCAGTATTCAGCCCCCTGGGCAGGTGCATGGGGTGTATACCCCGGTGCAATCATTCGCTACAGGTGGTCACTTCTACCACTACGAGTCGCTTCATCTTACAGAAATCTCCCGTTACCTGGACGCCACGAAAGCTCAGTTTCTGACGAATCAAACGCATGCCTATTCATATGCCCTCGAGACCCTGCGGCGAATGGTTATCGCTGTGCCCCATCTTTCAAGACGAATTCGTAAGTACATGTCCACCCAACAGCATCAGACATCAATCTTGATCACTAACATAGCACTGTATCGTCGGCCGCTTATCGCCTTGTGCCTCATGGTCTTGAAATGCATCAATTATATTTCATCCGACGCTGCTGAGCGGAGCGTCTCGGCATCAGATACTGAGGCCCTCGCGGAAGAAATTTCGAACAGTATTCTTGCTTGCCTGAAATTCAAGTCAGTGGGGGCTGCAACGACCGCGCTGTACAAGGACGATCAATATGTTCCAGGCGAGCTGGTTGACAGAGAAGAGCTTCATCAACACCTAGCGCAGTTCAGACCACCTGTCGCATGACACATGGATTGGGTCCGTTTTTTACTCGGTTGATACGTGTTTTTCGCGCTAGATGTACGTAGCTCTATGACCCACACTATTCCATTAGCAATGACAACTCATATTACCATGAGTCACACATTTCATGGACGATCCATTTCTTTCTACTGTATCTTGGACGATGTATGCGACCCTCTGCTGTTGTCCGGTGGTAGAGGACCGTGAAGGAGCAGCACGGTATTACATTGACTCGGAAGATGCGCCATATGGACTATCATCCTGCAACATTCACACTGATGTAGGTACATGGTAGCTCTCTCATATCACTCCATTGGAAGAAAAACACCGATTGTCTCATCAAAGCTGGAAAATCTAATCATTAATAACGATCATTGCATCACTGCGCTGCAGGTGTCAAGAACATCATGCACATTGAGTACCGACGTAGTCAGCCAATTAGTTAAATGTGGTGGTCGTGTAAGTAGGGTGTTGGCCGGACAAACACTCCGCGCACATGGCACAGCGCTAAGGGAGCCATGTGATCTAGAACATGCCACAGGTTTTCCCATGCTTGCCACAAATGTGCTGGTGGTAGCAGTCAACCCATAGGCCCTACAACCGCTGGCATCACCAAAATATTTGTGCTCCGGGTTGACCACAATGAGTCTCAAGCGTCCAACTCTACGTCAAACATGATTTGTTTGCGGAAATCAACCCTCATGTCCTGGATGGAAACAGTATCACAACCACGGAGTAAAAATCCGGAGTGAAGGGCCATGTCTAAGACCATGTGCGCCATGGAAGCATTGTACCAATAAACGTTCCACTGACCACACATCCCTGTTCACGATGTACATGACTTGCAGGGGAAGCCATGGAAGTTGGTCCACTGAGATAGACCACACGATTTTCAAGCGTCACACTCTACATTGAGCATTATCTGCCAAAGACAACATATACTCTTATATGCGCCATGGAAACACCGACACAACTACTGACCACTATCTGTCGAAGAAAACGTGCCCCCAACACAAGAGATGTACAGAGAGTTCCAGGGGCATGTCTAAGACAATGTGCGCCATGGAGGCACTGTCCCAAGGAACTCTCCACTAACCACGCATCCCCGTACATGACGTACATGACTTCTAGGCGGAGCAAGGGAACATGGTCAGCGTTCAGGACGCGCTCTACGTCGAACACTATCTGTCGAAGAAAACGTGCCCCCAACACAAGAGATGTACAGAGAGTTCCAGGGGCATGTCTAAGACAATGTGCGCCATGGAGGCACTGTCCCAAGGAACTCTCCACTAACCACGCATCCCCGTACATGACGTACATGACTTCTAGGCGGAGCAAGGGAACATGGTCAGCGTTCAGGACGCGCTCTACGTCGAACACTATCTGTCGAAGAAAACGTGCCCCCAACACAAGAGATGTACAGAGAGTTCCAGGGGCATGTCTAAGACAATGTGCGCCATGGAGGCACTGTCCCAAGGAACTCTCCACTAACCACGCATCCCCGTACATGACGTACATGACTTCTAGACGAAGCAAGGGAGCATGGTCAGCGTTCAGGACGCGCTCTACGTCGAACACTATCTGTCGAAGAAAACATACCCCCAACGCAAGAGATGTCCAGAACGTTCCAAGGGCATGTCTAAGACAATGTGCGCCATGGAGGCACTGTCCCAGTGAAATATCCACTAACCACGCATCCCTGTACATAACGTACATGACTTCTAGGCGAAGCAAGGGAACGTGGTCCGCGCACAGGACAGACTTGGAACACCAAGAGGAGGATGCGGAGAGTCACAAGGGCATGTCTAAGACAATGTGCACCATGGAGGTGCTGGCCCAAGCAAGTACACACTGACCAAAATCCCTGTGCATAATGCACAGCACTTCCAGAAGAAGCAAGGGAATATATGGTCCGCGTTCCGGACAGACTAGAGGAAAACAGAAGGACAAAAGGGAAATCCAGAGAGTCGCAAGGGCATGTCTAAGACACATTGGACCATGGAGGCCCTGTCCCAAGAGACTCCCAACTCGCCAAACATCACTGTGCATAAGACACATGACTTCTAAACGAAGCAAATGATGAAGTGGTGGTACGCGTCAAAGAAGGAAAGAGAAGAGAAGAGAAAATGAACATGCGATCACGTGACATTCCCACGCCTCAATTGGGTAAATCTTGCGGTCACATGCTATGCCCCTGCAAGGATGAAAGACACAAAGGATGAAGTCGATTTGTTCAAGATCAGGAGGAATGATGATAGTGGTCTCTGAGGGTCCGTGCCAGGGTATGCGTCGTCGTTATAATTAATTCGTGCTTGGATATCGTGGTCATCGAAGACCAGGTACATATAGTCTGCATCTGTTGGCGCGATCGATACGGTAGTACAAATTCATTACAATTTTCTGCTGTTTCTGTCAGCGGTAATGAGCAAATCTCTCATGTAATCAAACCCAGCGCACTTTGGCCGAACGGCTGAAATCAGTGAGTGATGCATGTCAAATGAGGGAACGGGTCGTGCTGCGGTATCGAGGGCGTCAACGAAAGCAGACTCTATATGGTCTGGTTAGGGGAGATTGAGGGAAATGTACAAATAAAGGCTCCCAGTGGGTCACTCTTAGTGTTAGCTCGGGCTCTTCTCGTTCGACAGAGGTGGTATTACACGTAAGAAATACATGTATGGTGAAGTATGTCATGTTCTACCTCATGGGAAGATGATGACGGACAGTTGCAAAATCGTATATGATTAAAATGTCTGGAAAACGTGACAAAAGTATCCGATTCAGTGTTTCACACCGATATCCGCGAGCTGTTGGTGGGTCAAAGGCCAATTGTACCACACGCGGTACATGTTGTCCGCGCGACAACTGTGGACCCAGCCCGGCGCTTCGATATCAGTCTTCGAGTGTGTGCACTGCCGGCAGATATACTTCATCTTCGTCTGCAACCACTTGTTCCCATAGCATTTCTTCCCGCAAGCATTGAATTTGATGTTTTGAGACGGGCCACCACATTTGTGGCAGGAATACATGTCCAGACCCCAGGGGCGAGAGTCGGCGAAGCTAGAATACGCTAGCATGCGCGACTCCACGACACGTTCGTGTGAGCTCCCAGTCGAGGTGACGTCGGCGAAACAAAGGACAACGGGAGATGCTTCAAGAGCGTGACGATCCTCCCCGAACGAATGCTCCAGTGCGTCCCACGGCTTGAGGCCATAGACGAAAACATTCTCGATGAACCGCGACAACGCAGGAACGACGATAGCGTCTATCGTGGAGGCCCCGCTGAACGCGAGAACGAAGTCAAAGATGTCGCTGGATCGGAGCTTGCATCAACGGACGTGGATTACAAGGCTGGAGTTCACTCACTAATTGACCATTTTTTCGAGCCACTGAATGCTGTTGGTGACTCTACCTGTGGGGCCACAGGTGCAAAGCACGAATCCACGGATGAAGGGTCTATCAGCTCGAGTCTCATTCGCTTTGCGAATGCACAAGGAAGCATTGCGGAAGTGGTCGCCGAGGTAGTTTTCAATCATCTTGACGAATGAGCAGGTGCAAGTTAGCACTCGAATATCTTCTGACTCAAAGGACCTCACCTCCCATGGAGTTATGGACACAGAGTTGTTGACACCACCCGATGCGATCAGGTTACCCGTGCTCGTGTCCGCGTGTGTGTCGATGAAAACGAGAAGGTTTGACTGGTAATTCATGTCCGCGACCCACTTGAAATCGTTTGCAACGGCGTCAGGCCGATTGTTGCCGTGGCGAATGGTCCGCGATGCGATGCGAAGCTATTTTTGAAGTCAGCGAACGATCGTTCTACTGGAGTATCGTGTCATACCTTGTGCTGCTCAGTGTGGAATTGCTCCTTGAGCGTTCTGGTGATTATGTCCCCCGCGTACTGTCGACCGAACCCATTCCACGTGAGGAACACGCCTAGCAGTGGGTTGGGGTTGCGTTTCAGAAATTTGGATCTGATTGCGTAGCCCCGGACCATGTACTACGAAAATTGATATGAAACCACGGGACAGACACAAATGGTGTTAAACTCACGGGAATGATGGCATTGTTTTCACGATAGCATTGTGGACAAACGAATGTGTCCTTGGTGACGAGCGCCGATCCCATGATCGGATGGCGTGTGGCATCCACACATCCGTGCTCCGTGTCAGTAGTTGCGACACAAAGAGTGATCTCGCAGGGACTTTGAAGCCCAGTGCATGTCCAGATATGTGATCCCACGTCGGTGCAGTACATACAATGCTGGGATGAGGTTCAGCATAGGATAGGGCATAAATTGTTGAAATAGGCTGACCGGTACGTCGCCACCGGATATATTGGTGGGGACAGCGGGAGCGGGCTCCATGTCCACATCAACTGAGTCACCGGACAAGATCGGCGTCAACTTTTCGTAGCGTGAATTGAGTGACTTGGACTTGGACTTGCGAGTGGTTGAGGCTGTCGTTTTGGCTGGTTTGGCGACCGAGGACGCGAGACGCTGCGAGGCGCGTGGGGGTCTCGGGTATTGTGCTTGAGCTCTAGGAGGGACTGGATGTTGTCGTCCTACTGGTGCTGATGCTGATGCAGATGCAGATGCTGATGCTGATGCTGATGCTGATGCTGATGCTGATGCTGATGCTGATGCCGATGCTGATGCTGATGCTGATGCTGATTCCGATGCTCGTGATGGTGGGGTTGGCTCGTCGTCGTCTGACTCGCCATCTGCATCTGCATCTGCATCGGGTTCATCATCCACTTGGTCCTGCTCACATGTAGGATGATTGTTCAGTGTTTTGATGAGGGATTGAATCAACCTTACCTCGGATTCATGAATGCTTGATCCCTGTGGGATGGAAGACATCACTGAATATTCGAGGATATGAATTGTGACACGTACCACGCGAGCAACATCATGCTGCTGATGCTCTATCTCCTCTATTTCATTGTCCATGTCGACATCGCTTGAATCATCATCGCGCCGTACAAGTGGCATGGTATGAGAAATATTGTGAGGAAGGTGACAGTCGTATGTTGCCCTTGGTAAAAGATACTTGCACTCTGATGTGGCGCAAAAACAGTTCTACATTCCACAACGGGTGGCGGAAGCCGGAGATCGCACGCGACTGTCACACGTGGTTGATAAGGTTTCGTAATCACCCGCAGCGTACAAGAGGTTCCATTGTTCAAGTGAAACCTCACCCTTTGCCCGTTACACTTGACCATCATGACGTCCAAAAAGTTTCCAATGTCTAGGCCCATCCTTCTCCAGGACATTGAACGTACTCCGGAAGATCGCAAGGCAATTGCAGCCTGGCAACTCGCAATATTGCACGCGAAAAGATTGGGTCACCAGGTGATGTTTCCGGGGAGTGGATCACGGGTAAGAGAACAGCACATCGAATTATTTACACCCTGACTTATATATTTCAAGATGATAACCGTGCCAAACCAATACGCGCAAGCCGTGCAGGTCGTCATACACCAAAACAGGGTGTACAGAACCATGATGGTACGATGTGAGGAACAGGCGAACAAGGGTTTGATAGACCCAGCGGATGTAAAGCTGTATGCGAATGTCGCTGCATATTTAAGAGATGTGCTGTGCGGGTTTGAAGAAGAGTGTGACGAATACACGGGAACTGCGGGTCCATTCAGATCAGCGCGCCTCGATTTTCACTTTGCATTAGTCATAGCAGGCAAATCATCCTTCACCCCGGGCAGCGCACGGAAACTGGAGAAGAAGTTGGGAGTGACATGGGAGAGCATTTTACGTGGTGAGGAAGTGCCGGAAATAGAGAAGCGTAATGACCTCCCACCTCATTCCTGCTGTACCACGCTGAAATCATACGGTAGCGCGAGGAGAAGCAGCATATCATGCATTGATGTGCGTCACAGGTGAAGATATGTGCGGTTTTGAAAAGTTCCACGACATGATGGACATACACAAGATGATAGACAGGTTCGTCGGGGAGAGGGTAGACGAGTTCAAGTCGAAGGCTGCGATGGCGCTGGAAAAAGGAACTGGAGAGAAGGGGAATCCAAAGGAGGTCGTACCTGCAGAGAAGGGGAAGGGGAAAGAGGTCGTACCTGTCGAGAAAGGGAAGGGGAAAGAGGTCGTACGTGTCGACAAAGGGAAGGGGAAAGAGGTCGTACCTGCCAACAAAGGGAAGGGGAAAGAGGTCGTCCCTGCCGACAAAGGGAAGCGGAAAGCGATTTCCCGGACCACGCCAGTTGAGGAGGGTAGATCGCAGACGCTGACGATAAAACTGCCGGGATCTGGACCTCGAGGTGTCCAGAAACAGGGCACTACGAACCAAAAAGACTCGACTAAGAAACAGGCAAAGTCAGGAGGGAACCATTCGGACGATCAGACGGCATCAGCGACGCGCAGCACTCAGATCGCAGCTCAAGAGGCCCTGGACCAATTCAGCGCGATGGACATATCATCGGAGAAGGACACAAGGGGGAAGGACAAATCATCGTCCTCCAACCCTGGAAAAGATAGACAGGGCAAGGGGGTAGCAAACCGTTCGTCAAAGGCTCCAACCGTGGACGCACAGAGTGAGGATCGGACAGGATCTGCGATCGACAAGGCAAAGGCTGCAGGCAACGACCCGCTGAAGGACACAGGGACTTCAGGACAGGGTGGACTGGTGGGGAGCGTTGATGTAAGTCGGTGGACACGATACCTTTGCCCTGTGCGCTAACCACACTGTCAAGACCGGCTTTACATCCATAGAACCGATTCCTGGGCCACTGAAGAAGGTTTGGCTGGAGATGGCCATGGATGAGGCGGACGGAACTCGCATCGGAAATAACCTCGGGATGTGGCTCACGACACGGTTTCGATTCCTTGCTGGAATCCCAGTCGAGGGCGATGTGAGCGGACAGCTCATCCCTCAATCGCCGGATGCCTACCCCTTCCCTCACTACGACGACTACCTGGAGGCACTGGGCCTTGAAAGACTGTACGCTGCATTGCGGTCCGCAGAAGAGAGTCCTGGACATCTCGTCCATCTCTTCCATGCCCTGGGGAGGGCCGCCTTAAACACCAATCAATTGTCCCACAGCAACCCCGCGATTTGAACCACTGGAGCCTTTGCCCGCCAACCGGGCTTGGGTGTTCCACGACAACCACCCGACGAAAAACGTGGTCGCTGACGCTGAGGATCCAATCGAAGATGAGGTTGAGGTCTCTGAGATGGTTGAACAAAACCGCGCTGATGGTGACGTCGACGGCGTCAGTGACAGGACAAACCGATCAGGTATGGTCCAGCGCGTGATGAACAGCGGAGAAGGTGGGGAGGATGTTGAAGAAGATGGTCCGGGAGCGTGCGCTGGCACCATGGGTCCGTCGGCGGAGATCTTAATTGCGGGGGCATTAGTGAGGGAGGAGAGTCCAGAGAGGGCACTGACGGAGAAAGCAAACGCAAGCGAGCGGGCTCTCTCGCATTGTCCCCCCAAAGGTACGAGGTCGGTGGCTGGCCATACGGTACAACGAATCTCATACAGCTCGCTCAGGCGGCCGGAGGGGGACGGGACAGGAAACGTCCCAAGCCTCTAATAAACCCTATCTCCGTTCCTTGGTCGTGTTCTGGGGAACATCTGAACGCGGGGGGTACTTCTGTTCAAGTTTCCGGACAGTCCTCCGACCCACAGCCTGAAGTTGCAGGTCCCTCCCGTGAAGCTGCCGAGGTAAGATTACTTTGACTCAGCGTTGACTATGAAACGCCAGTTCACAAGACTTGGTATCCTCATTCAAACAGTCGCAACTCCAGCATCCGTGGAGTCCTCTGCACATGGTGAGTAAGGTAGAATGTCCATATGACGGCTCGTGGTACGAGTACCCACGTGTGACTACTTCCATGCTAGTGCCTCAGCGTTCGTTACATTCTGTAAATACTTACTTGCGGTCATATGTTCGTTCGGCCATCAATGTCAGCTGTGAGACGTTCCAGCCTATGACATCCATTTCGTGCCCGTCGATAATGTACACGCCCGTAGTGCATCGTATGTAATGGCGGACTGCATGTCTATCCATGACGATGTCGAGGGCGTCCTGCTATCTATTGTGAAGATACGTGCAGCACAGCACTGAAGTCATAACCAGCATGCCGGACAACACTCTTACCCGTATGGAGGACATAACTGCGGAGTGCAATTGTCTGAAGCAGGGTCGACGGGAGTTGCGCAGCACGAGACTAAGCTTGTTTGAGACAAGCAAGTGTCCAAGTATGGATTCAGTCCGGGACGCAGAGCGCATATGTCCTGATCTGCGAGGCCACGTTGGCCTGATTGATCTCCGTCGATCCGGTCCTTGAAAGCGAGAGTGGACAGAACGACTATTTGGACGCAATTCAACAAATGGGAGTGATGTAAGAACCTACTGCGGAAACCGTGTCATAACGCTCCACAGACCGCGCCAATGTGTACTCGTGGGACCCATGTTGGCCCAGCACCGTGATACCAAGTGTGACGTGGCCAGGGATCTGCAGAATTGGCCTGCTTTAAATCGCTGTCCCTCCATTTCTCGGAACGAGAAAAAATAGGCGACCACGATTTCTGCAGCAGAATCGACGGGTGACGGACGGTGGGCGGACGGGAGACGGACATGACCATGATGCTACCTAACCTCCATTTGAAACAAGAAAATATCTGAGCGTGGATTCATTCTGCGGCAGACGAGTCGATGCACGAACCATTCTTAGCCAAAACGCTAAATGGTAGGTATCACGTAACCAGGGACCAACACACCTGATCGCGCTCCATTGCCAATAAGTAAGACAGATCCGGATTGTCTCTTCGTCTCAATCATGGTATTCGGCTCAGCAGGGGTTTATTGAAGACCGCAGGGGGCGCTTGTTTTTAACCGATCCGCAAACCAATGTTACCCAGATGCCTATTGGATCTAAGTTGCGCTGTAACCAGCGATCGTTCTAAAGGGTTGTCTTTGATCTGCGGTTCCATTGCCCAGAAGTGACTAGATCGTGAAGTTTTGGGACTTGGCCGTGAAATTTTGAGACTTTGGCCGGTGAAATTTGAGGACGCTGCAATTGCATTGCGTTACTGCCCCTGCAGGTCAAACGATTTTATTTTTTTTGTTTCCATTTTAATTTTTTTATTTTTTTCGGACTTGGTATGATTTTTATTGCGACGCTGAAATTGAGCCGTGAATTTTTGAGACGGTGCTGGAATTGAGGCGGACCTCCGCGTATGCAGCAAGGGGATCGTATAAAAGACTGCGCATGAGAAACGCGTTCACCCTCCAAGCAATCTAGAGCCAAAGTCTTCCCATAACCAATCTCCTGCTAGCTGAAATCAATGACCAATACATTCACCTGCGAATATCCTGAGTGCGACAAAGGCTCATTCACGGACCATGCATCTGCCCGTAGGCATCGATACACCGGTACCACTCGGTGCTTCCCTTCACCATCGCGCACCATACCACTCGTGTCACAGGTTGAGAATAAGTATGCCTGCCCATTGCCCGAGTGCGGAAAGGACTTCAGACGGCGTGAGGGCATACAAGAGCATGTCATAAGAGACCACAACGACGAGGTCGCCCTCAAGGTCTTTGACACGCCTGCCTCGGGTGAGCGTCTCAGCACGTGCGGCGTTGGTTGTGTATTTCTGATCTACCGTGCTGCAGGATCATCGGTGCACCGAGGTTCAGGCGACGCTTCGGCGCAGGTTCTCGTTCCAGCCACCCCTCCCGCTGACTGTATGCTTGCCTCAGGTGAGAGTGATCTCATGGATCGATTTTACAAACCACTCACGATCTGTGCGTCTGGGCATACTACGCGTTACTAGTCGATATTTCACCTCCTGGTGGCTCTGCCATGGTATCTCTACTGCCGTCGGTGGACTACTTAAGGTCCCACGAGTCTCTAGACGCACTCGGGGTGTGCATGCACACCGCCCTAAAGATTCTGTTTTGTTACTCATGTCCAGCAGCATTGACCTTCGGCATGGTCGCTGGTCATAGAAAAACTAACCACAAGTCACATCAGGTGCGCTCATCGTCTCTTCAGCCCTTCGTTCTTGAATGATGATTGTGACCGCCACGTGTATCAGGTACCTGCATTGGTTCGACAGTCCTTCTTTATGTTTGCGCGGAGTACGACATATATGAAAAACCAGAGCACGTGAAACGGCCACACCCGGAGGGCCGTCAGTTCAGTGCCTCGCGCCCCCCACCGCCGGATTTGCGTGCACGTCGTCGCCCGAATGCACATATTGCGTGAAGGACTTGGCGACGATGCAACGACATTCGTGAAAAGCACGTGTCGCTCCTTTGCTGGAAATCGCTATAGGACTTGCAAGGTCCACAGATCTTCAGGGGGGGTCGGAAATTCGTACTTCGAGGTTGGCAACGGCCTCATGCCAGCGGATAGACCTGACCTGAGGGCGATCCTAAAATCCCAGTTTCTACCCACCGTAGAATCCGCCTTGGTCGTCCCGCCGAATACTGAGCGAGAGCGCACACCCTCATTCGCTGCAACGGGTTGGGACATCTTTATGCCAGACATCCGTTATGAATCCAGCACAGAGACGGAAGCCGAGGCGATCAAGAAGAGGCACACTGTCGATGAACACGAAGGTATTTCGCCGCCCGTCTCGCGGATGCTGTCGAGGACCACTTCGAGAAAGCATCGACGATCTTAGATGGCCACCCTCACAAGCTGACTCTCTGCAAGATACTCGTGCACGGAAACAACATCCCACGAGAGACGTGAGCATTGACTCAAACACTGACAACGCCGTTCATTGACCGCCCTCGCATTTTTAGGTCAGCCTATTGGAAGCCAATATCAAAGTCCAACAGCAACTATCCTCAATACATGGTGCAAATGACTCGAACACTCATTCGAATTCATATCGGACACCCGTTGAAATTTTCGTTCGAACTCTCTGCCATCAAACCCAGCTGCTGGAGCGCCTTGTGGAGTCCTTGCAGGACAGAACCACCTCGCGCCGTCGGAGGATGATCGCCTACCACAATCTCATGTGGTCCCTCGTCGACGCCGACCTGAACCAATGTCAGAGTGCCTGGGTAACCCCATTCAGCGAGCTATATGGCTCAGGGCACTGCGCGCGGACGGAAACTTCTATGAAGCGACGGACTTCACGCCTGACCTAGCAAAGTTGAAATATCTGTGCAATATGTCCTCCATACTAGAAGCCTTGCTGGACAAGGACAGGGACTCGGACAGCATCCACTGCGACGACTTCGAGTGAGTGAACCCTTGAATTCCCTCTCCGTCGCAAACTAATGCTGGACTGCGTCGAAAGTCGCGTCGCTGGCGTTCATGAGCAGCTCTGTCCCTCGTCGTCCAACGACGTTCAACATTATCTTTGAGATGCAACAGTACGCGTCGTCGCTGGCTTTTAGAATCAAACTCTGGAGCCGAAAGGGTCTTCGGGACCCGGACTTTAAAATCGATCGGAATCGGCACGGAGACCATGCATCTAGAGAAGCTTCGAGAAGGAATCCAGGAGCTCTTAAAGGCCGTCAGATTACGCTATCACGCCCTCACAACCACCGACAACCATCTTGACGCAGAAGCCAGAGAACATCAAGGACGACTTCACCAACTCGACCAGAGGATATTCCTTCATGTCGGAGGAGCCGTTTTCACCAGAAGCAGTCCATTCTCTCTTCCTCTTCTTGGTCGAGCAGCACGACCTTTCCATCGTAGATAATGAGGGGCGAATCGCCTGGGACATCCCAGGGATAAAGGAGCTGCTCAGCCGCTCGTCGCGTGTCTGGGAGCCAGTGTATCACTTGCTCTACGTGACGACCCACATATCTTCTCGTGGGACCCAATTCGTCGATCACCAGATTCGTAATGCTGACAGGCATCGGAATCTGTTCATGAAGGGCAGCGAAATGATGATTCTGACTGGATACAGCAAGACCACCAGCCTCACAGATCGCGACTCCTGTATGCCTGGGTTCGTTCCGGAGCAGGTCGCATTCTGGGCCCTCGAGATGTTAGGAGGAGGGTTACGGACCGCGGAGTCAATTCTGGCGGGTATTGCGTATGGCGAGGAGGCGGAGCATCTCTACAGAACGTGAGTCACCCGAACGCTGAAAGCCCACTGGATCTGATCATCAGCCTCATTGAATCGTTCATTCTTCAGCTACCTGTGCGTCGGGGACGGAGAAAGAATCACTCCTGCGAAGTTTTCGACGAACATCCAGCAGTGGAACTTTGATTACTTCGGATGCCGGTGGGGGTTGAGAGATTTCCGTCAAGGCGCGATTACCATGGGGCGCGAGTTCATATCTCCCAATGAGTCCTACGCTGAAGCGGACAGCATTCTCGCCGAGTCCGCCGATCACTCCGCCGGAATTGATGTGACGCACTATGCTGGCGTCCACGGAACGGTGCCCCGATTGTCCAACAACACCATATGTCACCAGAGATGGCTTGGGGACGAGTGGCACAGTTTCCTCGGTCTCGGTCCTTTCCCGCCTCAAGAACCGGTGAGGAAAAGTCGCAAGGAAATGGCGAACGGGACACGAGGCGTCGACATTCCGTTCATCTCAGAGCAGGTGACAAAGACCACGAAGGCCGTCCTCACCTCATTCTTTCAAGATGACCTGAAGGATCTCATCCATACAGCGGTATCTAGGGCCATCGCAGAACACCATACGTTTTTTCGGGGCGATCCCGTGTTGGTAGAACCAGGTCCTGTCGTCCTGCCGGCCCAACTCCCCAACCTGGCTAGCAGCTTCGAGATGCCGATGTTAGATCTGAACTGTGACATGTCCGACTTCCTCTATGATGGCAGCAGTTGTGAGTACCACCATGAATATAAGACACGCCAAAGATTCACCTCGCATGCCTATGTAGGGAATGCCTCGTCGGTGACGCCAAACCCCAGCCATTCTGGTTCCATTCAATATGGAAGCTTGTTGCCAGACTCTCCCTTGCCGGCCTCGTCTATTTTCAGCATCTCACGTTCCGTATCCCCGGAGTTCCCACCATCCCCTGAACATTCTCTTGTTCCAAAATCGAAGGGGAAAGAAAGAGCTCGCGATGTGTCGCAGCCTCGACAGTTCACGAAAATCCATCCATCCACTCCCATTCGACCCTCAAAGGGAAAAGCTAGGGCTGACGACATCATCCCGACCAGCGATCAGTCCGAGGCGAAGCACGTGCAACGATCCGAGTGGAGCCCTGGAGCACACAATCGACAGTTTGCCCCAAAGTCGAATGCTTTGAAGGGGAAAGTCAGGGCTGATGATGTCAGAGAGGACCGCTCCTCCTCGATATCCCTGTTCAGCTCGCCCACGGTAGCACGCATAGCATACAGAAAACGCCGCCTTCTCAGCGAGCAGGATGAGGATGAGGATGAGGACGAGGACGAGGACGAAGATGAGGAACCATCTAGGAGACTCAAGCGTCTCCGGCTACCTCCAAATACAGTGGCGACGACCGAGATGGAGGTCATAAGCATTTCCAGCGACGACGACGACATGTCCAGTTTCATCGTGCCCGACAGCAGCCAGCCGTCTATACCCCCACCGGCGGTTGAACAGGTCAGAGGGCAGATTCGGGGGGCGATCGGAATAATCAGGAAAGACCCTGCCGCGAAAGAAAAGAGCCGGGAGCAGATGCACGCACTCACCTCAGTTATGACTGAAAATCGAGACCTCGTCATCATCATGAAGACAGGAGGAGGCAAGAGCATGTTGTGGATGGTTCCCCAGGTGCTCGACGACGAAGCTAAATGCCTGGTGGTCTGCCCCTTCTCCGCGTTGCTCGATGAACAGTATGCAAAGACGGCTGCCACTGGACTGCGTTGCCACGACTACTGTAAATCCAAAGAGGTGGCCGACAACGTCCAGGTTCTATTTATCCAGGTGGAGCACTGTTCGAGTCTGATTTTCGCGAGGTAAGTCAGACTCATCTTTCCATGATCTCCGGTCGCTGATCAGACCCGGAAAGCTTCCTCGTGTCCCCTCTGGGGAAGAAGTTCAGCCGAGTGTTCATAGACGAGTTTCACGACATGCTCAATTGCCATCCAGGTCGCGCCGAGAAGTGGAAAGCCCTCGGTCAGCAATTCGCGAAGATGGAGATCCAGGTCATACTCCTCACCGCCACGATGCCTCCTCACCGGCTCGACAGCTATCT
>JABCPV010000415.1:0-24014 GCA_016584345.1 Suillus ampliporus | reverse complement strand
GTTGGCGTCAGTGTCCCTAGGGTTGTCTGCGCCGACGCCGGCTGCCCTCTCAATGTGAGATCCGCATCTCTTGCTGTATCAGGCACCCTTGACATCTCGCGTTGACCTAGACAGAGAGATGGATGGTCAGTAGCATTTGAAGTTGACGAGGGCCGTACGTTTGGGATATCGTTGCGTTGCGGATCTTGTGTGTGGTGAGTGGTGTTGAACTTTGCCCATAATCCAACTCACGTATATGAGGGCGTTTATCCACGGTTCTCTTGGCTCCATACCACGCAGCCACGGCGTGGATACATTTAGCTTCTTCCATCATCACTGCCCCCTTTATCAACGCCCGTCATATATACTTCATTATGTGCACATCGAACCCGCTCGACAGCACATGCATCTGGTACTATCATCTACCACAGTCAGCGCTGCAACCATATGCTGCTCAACTCATCTTATCATCCTCTGTTGCGCACCCTGCTTCGCCACGAGATCAAAAACGCCTAGAACAATCGTTAGGCGCTGATGTCTTATCACTTTCGGTATCAATGTGATGTTACATATTGGGCTTGTCTCGGGCGGGTCCGCACTGATTCCGTCCAGGTATTCTCATCTGTCCCTCTCGCGCCACGTGCATTTTTTCAAAACGCGTCCACTGACGATTGAATTTATTTCGAATATCCTCTCCACCTCGAGTTCACGTTTGTCCGTCAATCATCCTACCCTCGTTCCCAGTTCCCCTTTCTCCAGGTACACGTCCCTCCTCCTTGATACAGGTCCGCCCAGTGCTTCCCCCGTTCAAATATTATCTGCCTCCGGCACTACCGGAAAACACAGCGCAAATGGAAATCCAAACGCGGTCGTCTCATACATCCGTCGCGTCTGAAATCTGTCCGAAATCAAAGATTGGAGGAATATTGAGTGAATCGTATTCTTGCACGGTTACCGCAGCTGACATTGTTGAGGACGGTCGTGCAGGTTGGATTGCGCGACTCGTCCGGACGAGGTGTGCTGTGGTACAGTGGCAACTGGGCGACGCAGCGAACACATACCTGGATAATCTATGGGGTGCTCAACATTACATTCCGTGGAACCTGCCTTTATACACCAGATAGGATCTATGGAATGACCGTCCTAGGCTATGTGACGCTTTGTTTGATTAATTACTATACAAGGCAGGTGATGGTACTAGCGTCACCACCTGACCTGTGACCCAACACACGAAGGGCGGGCTCACCTTGAGCTCGCCATTGATAACGGTGAGCATGGAATGACTTGAGTAAGTGGACGCCACAGTTTTGATAAAGCACGTGGATGACTTTTGTGAAATCAATTCGAGTTTTAGTTATAACGTCGAAATTTATTTACTTTATCGTTTTGATTTTATTTTGTCCAATACGGTCCCTCATATTCATGACCCCGACAACCTCCTGGGAGGTGACAGATAATTGATCGACAGCTCTTATTCTGGGTACTGCCTGCTTCCCGACTGTCATTTTATAGTCCTGGTACTGCAAATATTGGTGACACCTAGAGGTGCTGAGCTTAACTTGTGGTCACGCGGGCATCAGTTGATCCCCTTCAACAGATACAGATAGTACGACGAACGCAAGCTTGTACACATATAATGAGTCCATAACGTCTCTGTCAGCCTGTAAGTAATCCACCTGCCCAGCCTTCTCCCAATAATGACAATCTGCACAAAAACGTACGCGATCCGCGACACCGTAACCCTGACATCATCCAGCAAAATACGTCCGTCTGCAGTCTCAGTAGAATCCCTTATCTCCTGGGGGACTTCGTGCCCAATCACCAACGACGCGGAGAACGTCAGAACCTCCACTTGCAGGTCAACCCCGGTCATCAAATATCGGAAGTTGAGTGGGAGTCTGATGCGCGGGAGAGCCACGGAGATGGTTTTAAGGCCCGTGAACGAGCCCATGGAATGCGCGACAACCAGTTCGGCAACCTGTAGTCTCGAGGTCCCATGCCATCGTAGCGAGCATTGATGTGCATAGTTGTGTTAGTTGGATCAGAGAGGCAGATGAGATGGGTGATTGAACCGAGGAAAGCTGATCCTTCGGGCGAGTTCTGGAGGTCGAGCCATTGAATGTTATATGATGGCGTAAATGTTTTGGTGCTCCAGGGAAGTGGGGACCGTGCGTCGTCGACATTCGTGACGACGCGGGAGTTCCATGCGTGCCGAAGGCAGCCTAAAAGGATGAACAGCCTGGCAGAGTTGATCTCAAGAGACTCTGCAGCCAGTAGGACTGGAGCCAGGAGGCTGAAGTCTATGTCAGGCTGAGCTGGTGCAGGAGGGCGAGGTGGGTAGAAGAAAGTTGGAAGGGAAGGTCGAGTACGGGGGATCTCTGAAATCCACATCCTGTGTACGCGGGTGCGTACTCAAACTGGAGGTGGTGTTTTTTCTCAGCGTATCCTTGCTGCATCTGTAGAGCATTTACGAATGCTGGCAAACTGTGAGGTGGCGAGAGTAATACGGTGTGCAGAAGTTTGGGAAGTGCGGCGCGCCTGAAAAATCTGGACACGCGACATAGAACCAGCGCTGATGCGTATGGGTTTTGGCTATCATATGTTTCGGCTTGAGAAAACGTCGGCTCTGCAGCATATCCAAGGATGAGGAGGACTAGCTCAGTCGGAAGTTTGTATAATGGAAATGGTGCAGGAGGTTCCATGAAGGGCGGGTAAGATGTGCTGTTCTGAAGCCGAGAGACTCGCCTTATAAACCAATGGTGGAACAAGCATTGCGGCGTGGGCCACAGCAGACGCAGGCCAAAGATGTGTGAAGTCACAAGCTGTGGTCCCCATCAAAGTTATTGTTCGTTCTTGGTTGCACAAGGTGCTGTGGAAAGACCACCGAGATACAATGCTATACCATTGCTGGGGGTTGACCGGATTGGCTTGCAGCTGCGGTTGAGGGGTTATTGTGTGCATGGCTGTGAATGAGCCCGCTACGAGTCGAGTCGTAGTAATTTTCTTGGTTTCTTCGAATTTTGGCGCGCTGCTTTTGAGTAACGAGTCTGAGAGTTTTCTCTGCTGCGCTCATTGAGAACGTGACTTCGTCGTTGGGAACTCACATTCACGTCCCCCTGTCCACGAGCCCCATATCTAAGGTGAGACGTACATGGCAGGATCGCTAGCAGGGAGTCATGTCACATCACTGACGGGAAGCATACACGCGACTGGAGAACGTTCTAAGCGTGACCTAAAGCGTTTCAGCCCTTTGACAGAGATGTTCACGCACAACTGGATCAAGCTAAAGGGCCAACTCTTTTGAGAACCAGCGCTAAGCGGTTGCGAAGGACATGACGGTTCAAAAGCAACTATTTAATACTAATGAGACTCAAACCTTGACCGTGTGCCTTCGACAATTTGATTACGACGAGATGAACAGTCTATTTGTACATCCGTATGCTCAAAGTCTGTATCTGACACTTCCATAAATCAATCACTGGAATACAGGTTTATTTTTAACGAAGGCCAGAAGTATTGATTTTATTCACCTCGAGTGATGGTAAAGGCCTGGCTAGGAACTGTCATGATGATACATGTCGTTATTCCTCAAGACACGAATTGCATGCACAATGAACATTGACACGGCGATCCGTATGTTGAGGAACACGCATTATGATAAATACATTCAAGGATATCTGGAGGTTGTTTATGAGGAAGACGATATAACGCTGTTCCTGAAAACACCATATGAGTACGTGAAACACGGTCCACGAGGAACAATGCATCATTTTGATAAGTCGAGGTCATGGCACATTCAGACTCCGCTTTGAATTAGGACGGGGCCACCCGACACACAGCACAGTGAGCAGATGTGGCGTTACTGCGTAGAGTGTGTTCTGCTAGTACTTGCGTCATCGACAACGGCGAGGTCGTGTTCGTTGATTTTTGTATGATTTTATGCGATTTTATGTGAGACCGGGAGTCACTGACATCAATTGATAGGGAGTGTTAGGTAATCGAAGTGTTACCTTATTGGATTGTGCCCTGGAAGGTCTTTTCCCTACTAGAGTTGCTTTGACAGAAGGTGGTTTATATGCTCGCCCAGGTCCGATAAATCTCGCTTTTCATCTTTTCTCTATCCAAACCGCTCCTTTGCTTTCATTTTTTTTAGTTGACAATCGCGCCTACTACTGAGTTGTGACTCGAGCACAACCAATTCGTTGATCAAGCCACCTGCTCATGTCCGGTCTCAAAAACTCGCCCTTTGGCAAGCGACTCCGCGCAACACATCAAGACAACGAAGAAGACGGTCCACGCAGAAACAAGCAGCGCGTCAACCCCATTTTCTATACAGCCACACCGCCATCAACAAAGGACGCGACTCCAGAGTCACCCGCTGCAACACGCGACATGTACGGCGACAGATTCGTCCCTTCTCGTGATACTGGCGATATGCGCACAACCTATCATCTTATGGATGAGAGCGGCCCTTCTACACCCTCAAAAAGTAGGATTATACCCACAGAGTCCGATGCCTTGAAGGGTGAGCCATATTCGTCTCATCGGGAAACCTCTCCTGTGGCGTTGTTACTCCAACGCTGGTTCTCAGAGCTCTCATTTTCTGTCTCTCGCTCATTTCCGTTCAGGAGGGCTCCCTCAGCTTGTCTAATCTACACTTGAAACACAATGTCTTACTCCCTTGTCTACAGAACAAGCCAACGCGATATTCACCTCCATCCTCCACACCGAAGTAACACCTCCTTCCCCACGACGTCCCTCCTCACCCCAACGTCCCACAACTTCTTCCAGTGCCACTACCACCCTCCCACCCAGCACACCCACACGCAAACGCATCTTCCACTACACCTCACCCGCCACATCTGCAAACCCCAGCACACCCACCCGGCGGCTCGACACACCAACAGATGAGGCTTACTCCATGAGCCCCGTCCGCGCAGAGTCTCGCCAACTGCTGGAATCACCCCGCAGACAGCTTCGCAGCGTTTGCAAAACTCCCTATCGCGTTCTTGACGCCCCAGACTTGGCAGACGATTTTTACCTAAATCTGGTCGATTGGAGCAGTACGAACGTACTTGGTGTAGGGCTAGGGAGCTGTGTATACCTGTGGACCGCACACAATGCAGCAGTATCGAAGCTGTGTGATCTTGCAGGTTCGAATGACACCGTAAGCTCGGTATCGTGGGTACAGAAGGTACGTGTGGTTCTTTCCTTCCAATTCTTCCTGATTCGACTCGTCTTATAGGGCACAATGCTTGCTATTGGAACGCTCTCGGGTAGAATGCACATCTACGATGCTCACACTCTGCAAGTACAACGTTCATATAACAATGCGCATACGCAACGCATCGGCGCTCTTGCTTGGAATACACACGTGCTTTCGTCGGGGTCACGCGATCGTATGGTGCACCATCGAGACGTACGGGAACCCTCCCTACGTCCGTTTAAGCGGTGTGCAGGGCACAGGCAGGAGGTGTGTGGGTTGAAGTGGGCCCGCGACGGCGGGCCGTTAGCAAGCGGGGGAAATGACAACAAGGTCTGCATATGGGATCTGCGAGGTTCCAAACGTGCTTCGGCTGCAGCGGGGTCGTCAGGGTCAGGATCGGGTGGCGCTGGGGAAGACGGAGGAGGCGGAGACGCGCCACTTTGGAAGTTCCATGAGCATACTGCAGCTGTCAAAGCACTTGCATGGGATCCCCACGTGTCTGGAGTGCTCGCAACGGGCGGGGGTACCCAGGATAAGCACATCCGGTTCTGGAATACCTTCAATGGGACTATGCTTAGCGAGCTTGATACCGGGAGTCAGGTGCGTTCTTCCCTACCTCGCTGTTTCCTCGCTCAAGTTCTTCAGGTCTGTAATCTCATCTGGTCCTTAACCTCGCACGAGCTCGTGAGTACGCACGGGTTCAGCAGCACCACCGCGCAGAACCAAATCTGCATCTGGAAGTACCCAAACCTCAACATGGTAGCATCGCTGACGGGGCACACGCATCGTGTGCTATACCTCGCGATGAGCCCAGACGGTGAAACGATCGTCACAGGCGCCGGAGACGAGACCCTACGGTTTTGGAACGCATTCCCCAAGAAGGAGGGTGGGGAGAGAAGGGAGAGCCGATTGGACTATGGCAAGCTCATCCGGTGATCCCTCGCAAGCACTCGGCGTTTCGTGTGGACCGACATCACGCTCTCATCTATACACTATATCCGCAAGCTAAACTCATCACGCACCACGTACATCATCAGATTCATATGGCATATGACCACCACTGTATCACTCACCCAAATCAACAACACAACTAGCTTCCTCGCTGCTCAGTGCACATATCCGCGATAGGCCAAGCTCATCACATCCGTATGCCCCATTTTTCCTATGTCATTTTTCGTTTTTCTCGACTTATTCCGTCTGTCGTCTTTCGTTTGTCCTCTCTCGTTTTTGTGAGTCCATGTAATCGCTTTTTCGCTAGCGTCGCCGCTCTTGCTTCTTGTAGGGCTATCTGTTTGCTTTTTCGTTCGATCGTTTGTTTTAGGGCATGTCTTCTTTTCGATTATTTGCTGTGTATGAACTTTTGGCTTTGGAAGTTATGAATGCATCATGGCGTGTGGTGCACGGAAGTCTCATAGTCGAACCATATTTAAGAATTCGAAAGAAGACAATTGGGAATTCTAGTGCACCGGTCCAGTTTCGTCCCCGTGAAAGGCGCTAAGATAACAGGTTTGGATGCTGTGTACACCGCACAAGAGCGTAGCGGTTGGCTGTGATACACTGCCACACAAGCTCCTTTCATAAGTAGACTGCAATCCAATCAATCAATCGCAAACGGCGCTTGTTCTCCAACTACCAACAAACGCACCCCTCAATCAATTTCAAACATGGCATATGCAGGCGTGCGTACGATCATCTCTTCTGATCCATGTTATTTTGTTAAATGTTTGTAGCATCAGTATGGAGGGTATGGACAACCTGGTGGGTTTAGCCGAGGTGTGGCTCCAGGAGGTCCTCCGCCTGGTGCTGATCCCCAGTAAGTCGTTCGATAACTCATCGTGCGTTGTTGGCTGATGGGGTGGCGATATGATAGGCTTTGGTCGTGGTTCGCTGCTGTCGATACGGATCGATCGGGCGCGATCACTGCTATTGAGCTTGGTACGTCGGTTCTTCTTCGAGATGGGGTTTTGCTGATTGCTGATATTAGAGAGGGCGTTGATCAACGGGGATTGGACTCGTGAGATTTATTTTTGAGTTTTAGAGTGATGGGGTGGTACTGATGGTGGTGGTTAGCATTTGATTTGGATACTGTGAAGCTTTTGATGAGCATGTTTGTGAGTCTTCTTCGTCATCTACTTCTTTGATTGGTTGTTTATCGGTTGTGATAGGACGTCGACCGAAGCGGCACGATTGGGTTCAACGAGGTAATCTTATCTCCATCTTATCCCTGTCTTCCGACCGATCTAAACGAGCGTAGTTTTGTGGACTCTGGAAATACATCAAAGTGGGTACACAGCACCAGCCCCTTGAAGCTTCCAGCCATACTAATAAACAAATCACATCACAGGACTGGCAGAACGTATTCCGCCACTTCGACAGAGACCGCTCCGGCTCTATCGACCGCAACGAACTCCGAGACGCCCTCCGACAATTCGGCTACAACCTCAGCCCACCCCTAATCGAGCTCGTCCAATCCAAATACGGTACGTCCCAATCCCTCTTGTACCAGCGCGTTGGTCTCACTGTGGTGAAACTATGCTGATACAAGATGTCAAGCTTCCAACGTGGCTAGCGCTTATGGTCCTCCTCCTGGTATCACGTTTGATCGCTTCGTGCGTGCTTGTGTGGTTATTAAGCAGTTGAGCGGGGCGTTCCAGGGGCTTGATACGGATGGGGATGGGTGGGTGCAGATCAATTATGATCAGTTCATGCAGACTGTGCTGTCGTTGCCTTGAGGTGATGGGCTGTTTGGTGAAGTGGTTGGACTCATGGTCGGATCAGTCAAGGATCAAGTCAAGGCTTTGTATCGTCCTAGAGTCGAAATGTGTACTTGTAGTTGGTCAGTAACAGTGACGAAATTATGTATATCTGCCTTCTTGTTCTCCTAATGGCGGATTATAGAAGGGTACAATTCGCTTGCACGACTTGCGCTGTGGTCAGGTAGTGCTATGATCAAGCCGGAATGCGTCTGCGGTAGTCTGCCCTAGACCAACGAAGTGTGTCGCAATCACGTGGCAATCTAGCAAGCACGTGATGAATGCGAACGCGTAAATGTAACGCGCTACCTCACGACTTTTCAAATTAAACTTACATATAGCCATGTCCTAACACCAACGTTATAGTCTTTATAGCAACGCTGATATCCCTTTAAGCTTTAATCCCGAGTCCTTTTGCAACCTATAACTGCATCGACTGGGATGCCACACCGCTACATTTCCTCATCATATCGTACGGAAAGTTAGAAATAATTTTAAATGGTGGTGACACCGAAGGATTCAGTATCCAAAGTTCGCGAGTTCAAAGTGCGCTTCATATTACTCTTTTGTGTCTTCGTGATCATATCAGGCCCTCCGATTATTTGCGCACCATAACTTTTCTATCAAAGACCGTCCACTCTCATCCCTGCGCTTCCGAACGACCTGTAACCTTAGCTGCACGTCTTTCGAGTCCCACTCCGCCTTTGAGGGTGATGAAGAGGCATGGGCAGAAGAGGGCTTGAGGGACTGGACTCAACCACCTTCAAAACAGCCGCGACATTCCGAAGGCGCAATCGAATTCGGTAACCAATTCATGTCAGTGACTCCCAGTCTCGCAGAAAATCGTAGAAAATACAAATAAAATCATACAAAAATCAACGAGCACGACCTCGCCACTGTTGATGACTAGCAAGTACTATGTAGAGTCTAGCAGAACAACGAAGCAATTACCCAAATATTCTGCGACGCTCACTGTGTCGGGTGACTCCGACTTGATTCTAGCGGAGTCTGAACGCGGAGTGACCTCCCTGTTCTTGTACTTGCAACTTGACTTATCATAACGCATGTTCCTCAAGACATGTATATATAGGATGCGTATCTATTCGGTATATGCATTCCGTGGATGTCTTCAGGGACAATGGCCTCTTATCCCTACATCGCTTCTTCCTATGAACACGTCTCCCTTTTTTGATGTATGCTCAGGCGTCGAGAGGACTCCTCGACAATACGTACGCGTGCCAAGCTTGACTTGAGGCGCATGTATATGGCACATGGACAACACTGGCGGAATTGAGTGAGTTCCTAGCCTTTATCCTCACCCACGGCGAGTAAAATCAATGCTGCTGGCCTTCGTTAACAATAAACGTATTCCAGCGATTGATTTATGGAGATCTCAGATACAACGGGATTATGAGCATACAGATGTAACAATAGACTGTTCGTCAGAGGCGCAGTTGCGCGCTGATCGTCATAACATGTTGAAGGCACACGGTCAAAGCTTGAGTCTCAGTAGTATTGTATAGTTGCTTTTGAACTGTCATGTCCTTCGCAACCGCCTGGCGCTGGTTCTCAAAAGTGTCGGCCCTTCAGTTTGATCCCTAGTTGTGCGTGAACTTCTCTATCAGAATGGGTCAAAGGCCTAAGCTGGCAACGCTTTAGTTCACGCTTGGAACGTTCTCGAGTTGCGTGTATGCTTCCCGTCGGCGATGTGACATGACGAGTCCCTGCTAGCGAAAGTGGTCACAGTCCTGCCATGTACGTCTCACCTTGCACTTGACCTCCCATAAGTTATGTTCATCATGTTACCCTAGAATATTGTTTGTAGGACGATATAGCGCTGGTGGAAATGGAGACGTGAATGTGAGTTCCCAGCGACGAAGTCCTGTTCTCAATCAAAGCGGCAGAGAAAACTCTCAAACTCGTCACTCAAAGGCAGCCCGCCAAAAGTCGAAGAAACCAAGAAAAATTCCTACGACCCGACTCGTAGCGGGCTAGTTCACAGCCATGCACACAATGACCCCTCAGGCCTCAGCCGCAAGCCAATCCAGCCAACTCGTAAACAATGGTATGACATTGTATCTCGGTGCTTTCCAAATTCCCACAGCACATTGTGCGACCAAGAAGGCACCATAACTTCTGTTGTGGACTACCATAGCTTGTGGTTTCACACATGCTTTGGCCTACATCCCCGACCTTGTTCCACTATTCGTTTATAAGGTGAGTCTCTCGGGCTTCAGAACAGCTCATCTCACTCGCCACTCATGGAACCTGTTACACGATTTCCAATTCTCGACCTTCCGACGGAGCTAGTCCTCCTCATCCTCGGATATGCTGCAGAACCGACGTTCTCTCAAGCTGAGACATACGAGATGGAAAATCCATACGCATCTGCGCTCGCACTATGCCGCGTCTCTAAACTTTTCAGACGCGCCGCGCTTCCCAAAATTCTGCACACGATATCACTTTCGGCACCTCACAGCGTGACAGCTTTTCTACATGCTCTACAGATGCAGAAAGCATACGCTCAGAAGAACCATCATCTCCATTTTGAGTACGCACCTCACGTACACAGGGTTTGGATCCGGTATGGACCTCACTCGCCAGCTCCCGTGCGCCACAGGCTTACCCGCCATGCACTATCTGAGCCTGAGATGGACTTCGGCCTCCTGGCTCCAGTGCTACTCGCTGCAGAGTCACTTGCACTCAACTTCGAAAGTGTGTTCCTTCTTATGGGCTGCCTTCACTATGCATGGAACTCCGACATGGCCACGACTATCGACCACGCACGTTCCCCACTTCGTTGGAACACAAAAACATTAACGATAGCTTCGGATGCGATGCACTTGTTCCTCCTCCGGATCAGACCTGAAGGATCTGCATTCCTTGCTTCCATTTCCCATGTCATTGCCCTCTCTGACCCAACCGACTCAAATCTGCACATCAGTGGTCGTCACGCTGGTGAGCTGAGATCCGGAGACTACAAGCTGCCTAGGTGGATGACGCGTGCTTCATGGGCTTCTTTCACGAGCCTTCAAACCGTCTCACTGGCCCTCCCGCACATCATACTCCCGATCAATTTTCGATATGTGGTTGGCGGGATGAACCTGCAAGTGGAACTGCTGACGTTCTCTGCGTCGCTGATGATGGACGACGAAGTCCCGCTGGAAATAAAGGCGTCTACTGAGACTGGACATGGGCGTATTTCGCTGGACGATGTCCGTGTCACGTTGTCGCGTGGTTGTGTACATTTTTGCGCATCTTATCACGATTGGGAGAAGGCTTGGGCAGGCAGATTACTAGGTTGACGAAGGACGTTATGGACCCATATTACATGTATATACAAGCTCGCCTTCGTTGTACGACTTGAAACACGTCTGGGTACCCAATGTACATGCCAGATTTTAGACTGTCTATCAGGCGCGGTAACCCGGTTGCATGGTGGTTGGGGCTGATCGTTATAAGGCACTAGCACCAGTATGTATCGATCAAGCCAAAGTTTTATATAAAATATAATGCTTCAAAACCATTATGTCCTTCATAACCACCTGGCACTGGTCAATGGTAAGCGTCAGCCCTTTAACTAATACTTACATAGTCGTACATGCGCTATGTAGAATTGCTGACGGCGATTTAGTTCACCCTTGGAATGTTCTCGAGAGTAGAATATATGCCCCTGCGAAAACGGCCGTCCCGTCATGTACGTGTCCGGTGTCACCTTGCAGTTGAGACTGTGGTATCGTCTTGAGGCGGTGGGATGTTTGGTGATCAAATTAGTGCTTTGAGGATTGTATCAGTCAAGGATCGTCCCAGAGTGGAATGTCTACTTGTAGTCGGTCAGTAACATCAACGAAACTATGTACATATACTATCTGTCTTTTTGTTCTCCTAATAGTCAAACCATGATAAAGGGGGGACGATTCGCTTGTACGACTTGCGCTGTGGTGCAGGTGAGTGCTGCAATCAAGTTGGCACGTCGTAATCACGTGGCTACATAGCAAACACGTGAGGAACGCGAGCAGCGCATAAATTTATGTAACGCGCTTCGATTCTTCGAAGCACTTTAAAAGTAGTGAGCCATGTTTCCAACGCTACGCTATCACGCTGATCTCCGCCCTGTGCTTTTGTATAATCCATTCTAGTATATAATGACCCATAACTGCATCGACTGGGAGGCCACACCACTACGTTTCCTAACGATGTCGTATGGAAATAAAAAGGTGGTGACACGGAAGGGTCCAGCATCCAAAGTTCGCGAGTTCAAAGTGCGCTTCATGTCAACCTCTCGTGACTTTTTGAATCGAGCACTTTGGTGATCAATGATCATACCAGGCCCTCCAATCATTTGTGCACCGCAAATTTTCTATCAAAGAGCGTCCACTCTCGTCTCTGCACTTCCGAACAACCTGCAACCTTAGCTGCACGTCTTTCGAGGACCACTCCGCCTTTGAGGTCGATGAAGAGGCATGGGAAGAAGAGGGCTTGAGGGACCTTATCTGCTATCTGGAGGTGTATGACTCGGAGGAGGTTATGCCTGGACCTGGTTCGTCTTCCTCTGATGACGATGGAGAATCCGGCGAAGAGGCATTGCAGCCTGAAGAGGAAACTGAAGATGCTCAGGTCCAGGAGAAAGTTCGGGTCTCTGACGAACGGGAAGATGTAGAGGGAGAATCCGGTGATGTAGCAGAGGACGAGGTCAATGTCGAGGAGGAGGTGAAGGAAGAGGTGAAGGAAGAGGAAAGGAAAGAAGATGAGGAGGACAAGGAAGAGGAAGAGGAGGAAAGTGCTTTGCGGCCTAGGCCATCCGGTCGCCGACGATGGATCGTTGCATCTGATGACGACGATCGCCCGAAGGCGCTCGATCGTGGCTCAAGGCTGGCTGCAGACTTACAGCAGAGACCTAGAGCACCTGTCGTTGATGATCCACAACCATCGGCGCCGAACACTAAGAAGCGAGCTAGTGCTATTCATGCACAAGACATGCCACATGTCCCTGGTGAGTCACTCCCGTCTGCTATAACGGTATTATGTATATGGAGCGCCGTGGAATATATAGACACAGAACGAGCGATTAAGAAGGAGAAGGAAAATCCTCTTGCGCATCGCGTGCGTTGGTCGTCAGCTGCTGAAAGCTCTCATGAAGGCCGAGCCCCCTCCGGAGCGTCTAAACCACTAGGTAACCCATCTCCTTTCTTGTTGTCTTTTATCTTACACAATCGCACTAGGCCAACCTGTCAAGCAAGAGCCAATTTCTGCAGGGCGAGCAGCGTCGCAGCCTCAGGCGACTCAGGGGTGTACGTTACATGCGACCATTGATATCTTTGCCATGATTACTCATGAACATGCATAGCCGAACCAGCACATGAGATCCTACCAGACAAACTAGTCATTAGCATCCAGCACAAGCCCTCCGCGCAGCATTCACAGTTCAGCGCGAAGCCCCACACACGGGTGGGCAAGGTTCTCGCCGGGGCATGCAAGAGCTTCCGCTTGGATGTAAATGTGTAAGTCCATCGGATGTTTTCGTTGTGCATCAATTGCTCATATTTAACGTGCAGAGCACAGCTCTACTTGGTCGTGATAACGCAAAATGACCAGGGCTTGAAGGAGGAAGATTATTTCTTGTGCGACCGAAATGAGACGGTGGAAAAAGCTGTTGTGGGCGTGGAGGGGAGGGCAGAGTTTATGGTTCGGATGCCTGCAGATCCCGCAATATTGTAGGATGGTATATTTGACTATGTAGTGGAAAGTGGAATTTACGGGTGGCTTGCTTATTCCCCGGAGACGGAGTAATCCATCCAAGGATCGAGGGAACGATAGCTTCTATCTTCATGACGTGCTCGGTTTGAGATTTTCCAGAGAAGAGTTCGAATGCTCTACAACTCTTGTCCTTCCCCATCCTCTAATTTGAATCTCTTCAAACCATCTCGTACCGTCCATGGCACTTCTTCCTCCCAGTGGCTGATAACCACCACTGCTTGGTCAGATCCAACACCGCCCTCGCAAAGATAGCGCCTCGCAGCGCGAACCATATTTTCATCCATACCACTCCAGACTTCGTCCAGCAAAACAAGTTGGGGGTAACTCACAAGCGCCCGCATCAGCAGAACGATACTCTGTTCGCCTGCAGATAGATCCACAAAATCGCGTTTCGAGAATGCTTCGTTCGGTCCCAACAGCTCGTCGCCAGCGACGAAACTGCTGTCGTCGGTCTCCCAGGAAGTCGGTCCGAGGCCGTTAAGGACGTCGCGTACGCGTTTCACTCTCCATTGTCTGACTTCGTCTCTGAGTGTGCCCTCCAGACCTTTTCCGACGCCGTCCTTTCCACCAGGAACAAAGCCGCCATCAAATCCAGTGCCTACAACTTCGAACACGCTGACACCAGCGCGTCTTGGGTATGCGTTTGCAAGCTCTGGTGAGACAACGCCGATGAGCGAACGTAAGAGCGGAGTAGGGACACGCTGCCGAGGTCGAGAGAACAACTCTAGATTCGAATCACCTCGCTGGGTGTAAGACTGGGGATGGTCGCCAGTCAGAAGCGAAAGCAGGGTAGTTTTCCCAGAACCTGGTTGAGAGCGGTCATGATTCTAAGCTTTCGTTTGCGCAGAGTGTTGACCCACCATTTGCGCCTTGAAGATGCCATCGTTGGCCTTCGCGGATGGTCCAATTAATATTTTTGAGCACCTAGAAGATAGCGTTATTGAAATCAACAGAATCAAGGACGAGGTAGTTGCCTTGCGCGTGCCATATGAGACGTTTACACTCTTCATGCCGACTACTGGCTTGCCATGATCAAGACCAGGCTGCAGATAGGACTGAGTGGTGCTTGCCATTGTATGCTCAGCTTCTTTTGTGTGATGGTCTGCATACTTAGACATGATTTCATTTTTGGTACCTGTCAGGATAGTTTCGCCCCTCACTAGGGCTACGTGTGAAATCCAGTCAGGAACAGGGTCTTGCATCCTGAGGCCCATGATAATGCGGGGGCTGCGAGATTCATGCAGTGACCGAAGAACATTTAACAAGATTGGGCGGGTATTGACGTCGAGGCCGGCTGGATAAAGTTCAGCCATGATACCCCAAACTTCGACAAGAAGTCCAATCACTCACTCAAAGGTTCATCGAGTACGAGGAGCTCTGGTTCTGACAAAATAGCCTTAACAATGCGTGCTCGACGCGTCTGGCCATTTGATAAAGCGACCAAAGGTAAATCCAACAGAGAGGAAAGACCTAGTCTAGACGTTAGGTCATCAAAAATGCCCTTCTTTACTTGATCCTGTGCAATTTCAACCGGAGTTTTCACCCTGCCACCTTTTGGTTGGATGTTCAGAAAGTCGTACTCTCCAAACATGCTTTCCCGAAGGGTGATACGGTCCTCTTCTCTAACTGCACCATATCGAGAAGTGTAATCATAGAAAGCACCACCCGCCGCACGGGACCGATGAGCGAAGGAAACAAGAGAGACGCAGGAATGTGGGTCGCGTGGAGGGTCGGAGAGGAAAGGAAATAGTCCCCCAGGTAAGGGCGGAGGAGGGGTTATACGTAGGTGACCGAGGAGTGTCTAAAGCTCGGTTTGAACTTGTCAATGTAGACACCTCAGAATACTGGCATGACGCACCTGCAAAAGGGCTGTCTTTTGCTTCGAGCCTGTCCCTATTACAGCCCAGTTCTCACCTTCACTGATGGTCCATTCAACATTGCGGAAAACCGGCGCTGCGAAGTTTGGGTCACCAAAGCGATAAATATTGGACAGTGAAATTTTGACGATAGATAGGGTATCTTTGTTTGCTGCTGCACGAACGCTGTAAAGTCTAGCACCAGATACCACATCATATCAGAAGAAGGATTGGAACGAAGAACTTACAACTCACCTTGACTTCACTGCAAACCTTTTTGTTGCCACCCAAACCGCGTTTTTGCCCTCATTTGTGAACATGTCTCACTAGCAATCAAGAAGAGAATCGTGCATAAATTACGAGTCAGTAAAAACGATGCGGGGGTGGGGCCGGCGGGCTGCTATAAGGATATAACAAACAAGAACGGAACCTTACATACAGAAGTGTGTGGGACAAGCTTATCCAATATAATCGGGCGCTGCCCCAAGACGACAATAAACAGGATTGAAAGAAACAAAAAGTGAGACAGTAAAAAAACGAGCTTGTATATACATATAGTATGAGTCCATGACGCCCTTCGTTAACCTAATAATTGAACTGTCCAAACCTCCTCCCAATCGTGACAAAGTGGGCAAAAATGTGCACCAGAACGCGACAACGTAACCTCAATATCATCCAGGGAAATACTCCCATCTCCAGTCTCAGTAGACGCTGTTAATTCCCGGGGGGTCGAGTGATCCAACATCAAGGACGCAGGGAACGTCAGACGCTCCACTTTCAGGTCCAACCCGTCATAAGACGTAGATCGGCCGGGAGTGTGATGTGCGGGAGGGCTAGTGTGACAGTTTGGAGGCCCGTGAAAGAATCTCATGGGATGGAGTCGTCAATCACGGTAGGCAGCCTGTAGTCTCTAGATCCCATCTTGCGATCGTAGCGACCCTTGAGGTGCTGAATTTGGTTTAGTCAGAGAGGCCGATGGGATGAGTGATGGAACCAAGTAAAGCAGATCCTTTGGGTAAGGTAAAGTGGTCGATCCAACGCATGTCATCCATAAGCGTTAATGTTTTTGTTCTCATAGCTATGTAGGAGTCCGATGCATGCAAAATGCATCCTAAAAGATAGACCTAACTGGTCGACCGCGGGGGGCTCTGCACCGTGGAGAACTGGAGCCAGGAGGTTGGTGTCTGTGTCATCCTCATCCGGTATATCGCGCGTAACGCTGGAACTGACGGGTGGTCCACACGCTGTATCTTGACCATCCACATCCTGTGCACGTGAGGTGCATAGTCGAAGTGGAGGTGATGCTTTTGCTCGGCGTATGCATTCTGCATCCGTAGAGCATCTGTGGATGCTGACACGCTGTGACGTGCCGGGAGTGATATGGTGTGCAGAAGTTTGGGAAGTGCGATGCGCCTGAAACGTCTGGAGACGCAGCGTAGTGCGAGCGCAGATGAATATGGGTTTGCCTCATCATACGCTTTAGCTTGAGAGAACGTCGGTTCTGCAGCATATTTAAGGAGGAGGACTAGCTCCGTCGGAAATTGGAGAAGTGGAAATCGTGTGACAGGTTCCATGAAGGGCGAGTAACAGGTGCTGCTCTGAAGCCGAGAGACTCACCTTATAAACCAATGGTGGAACAAAGTCGCGGACGGAGGCCAGAATATGTGTGAAACCACAAACCATGGTAAACTAAAGGGTTGTCAGTAGTCCTCTGACCCACTCTGACAGATAAGTTGGCGCACAGTAGAGGATAAAGGGCCGAGGCTTACTTTTGAGAACAGCGCCCCGCAGTTACAAGTTCCAGGACACGACGGTACTACATGTAAGTCATTAAAGGTTATTATGTGAGATGGGTGAGAGCTCGCACGTTTGATTTGGCTCCAGGCTGAGCGCTGAGTCCCTAGCGCAGCTGGCCCATCTTTATAATAGTCTCCCTAGACCAAATAGAGGGAAGACAATCGTTCCTTCTATATTATGTCTTTATAACGGTAACAAAAATCGGGTTCGGTGCCTCTTCAAGCAAGGACTTCATGAGCCACTTTGGTTGAGCGTCCTGCCGTTCCCTCGAATGCCGAATAGAATTTGAAAGCGAGGGAGTAGCACTCTCCAAATGCCTGGAAGGACTTTCGCATTGGCCTAGCCTTGTTGGGAGAATGCTCTTGCAGTACCAGATCAGTGCGTAGGTCCTTGTCTAGCACCTCTTCAAGGGAAAAATCAAATCCTTGTCACCATTGCATTCCTGTAGAAGGTCTGGTTGTTAAAGGAGACCGCTGGTTCAAGTGTCTTCTTTACCCGTGAATTCAGACTTACGGGTTCCCCCTCAGTGAGCGCCTGAATGGTCAATCGAGGCAGATTAAGGCGGCGGTCAAGCCTTCCAACAGAGCGTAGCATAGTCCACTCCTTGGTAAGACACGAACCAAGCTCATAAATCCACGGCTGAAAGCTTTCTCGTCAATGTCGAGCAGCATGTGATAAGTGGTTGTAGTCACACAAGGCATGGGTCGCCTACGATAAGAGTCGCGAAGAAATCACCTATTTCTCCTTGGACGTGCGCAACTGCTTATGTGTATACGTACCGAACACTTAACTACTCTGATGACATGTTCCAGCAGTGCCGTGATGCTCCTTAGGATCAACGTAGGTATTGAACTTTTCCGAGCAAGTATCAGGAATGGACAATTTCGGAAAAGGGGGTAGCGCTCACTATGCATTCCTCGAAGAGTACACTGGAATTTATGAGGCCTTCGTACACCTTCTGGGCGACTATTTGTGGCAGATGCACGGATGGAGCATCGTGAACAGCGCCCTGTATCACCTCCTTATTCCTAAACGGGTCGTTGACATCTGCAAGTGTGGTCTTGAAGCGGGTTGCTTCTCTGACGTATGAGGCTCTGACGACGTGCAGGAGTCAGTGATATGGATAATTTATAAAGCACTTTTGGATCGCACCTTGTCGACAGTAATTGTAATAGCTGTGCATCAATAATGTCCAAATGATCTCGAATTTCATCTAGCGAGGAACAACATGTCGTGCCATTGGTATATTGTATGGTTGGCTTGCCCCACGGTATGTTACGATGATCCTTGGAAGGCGGTATGGAAGGGAGAGGGGCGAAATAACATTTTTGGGACGGGTCAGAGGATGCCACGACAAGGACGATGATTTGAAAAGCAACAAGAAATCCGATCATTCCCGCTGCTTTGGACGCCGCAATGGTGGGGTTTTGTAGGTCTGGTCCAACTCGGAGCCTTGTTTGGCTCCGAGATCAATAAACGCCTACGGTGAGGTAATCGGATTATCCGCAAATTCGGCAGTCAAAGCATAACTTGCTATCCCCTACTCAGGCTGTGGTACAGGCGTAAAATATTCTTAGCAGGAATCTCGCAGGGAAGAGAATCGACGATCATGCACTGTTTTTGGACGCGCAGATTGTTGTATCACTCGAAAGACTTGCCTGCGCATGCAACCGCAAAGAACCAGTGATAGCTGACCAATGTGATGTGACTCACACAATACATGTATTTTAGGCTCACTCTTTTTTTGGCGGCTAATGCTCGCAGCTCACCACATCACTCGACCGTCTCAGAGACATAGCTTGGATGAACTGAAGTGGTGATTCTGGGGAAAGAAGATGCGAAAGAGGTGTCAAAGACACTCACTTTTGCTGACTGTGACTGGCACTGATTGCGCACACCACCAGCTGCGCTGAGTGGCAGACGTGCCTCACAATGTTTAATCGAGCGGGGGAGCAAAGACAATAGCAGGATCACAGGACAGCGGCGCATGAGCCGCCAGAGAAAGAGCAAGTTTATTCGTTGACGAAAAGGGGAGATAGTTGTAGAGCAAGGTGAGTCTGAGTGTCTTCTTTACCCGCGAATTCAGACTTAGAGTGTGTTGCATGTGAAATTCCAGTGCCCAATCAGTGAGGGAACATATGTCAATCAAGGCGGGATTACACGGCGTAGCGGTTAAGCCCTCTGACAGAGCCCAAGACTTTGCACAGGTGAAACCCGCATAGTAGTCTAACCCTTGGAGGTTGGCGAGGCACGAACCAAGGCCATACATTCATGGCTGAAAGCCCTCTTTTCTGTTTCTCGTCGATGTCGGGCAGCATATGCTAAGCGGTTGTGATCACGCAAAGGCATGTGTGACTGTCAATGGTACATCGCCTACGAGAATGACAGTCGTGGGGAAGCCGCGAACGCACTGCTCGCTTCATTCTCCCTGAACGTGCGCAAGTCCCCATGGGTAATCTCCCTTTCCTGAATCCTGTCTACCCTGTTGATCAAAGCACCCAGATGTTGGTCCCTGCACAAGTGAAATGGCGCGATGCTAATGAGAACCAACGTAGGTGTCGAACTTTTTCGAATAATAAACGGACAGTTTCGAAAAGGGGGGATGGGGCTCACTATGCAGTCCTCGAAAAGTACGCTGGAATTTATGATAGCCTCGTACACCATCTGAGCGACAATTTGGGGCAAATCCACGGCTGGAGCAGCATCAACAGCACCCTGTATCACCTGTTCATTCCGAGACGGGTCGTCGACGTCTGCAATTGTAGCCTTGAAACGGGTTGCTTCTCTGACGTATGAGGCTCTGAAGGTGTGCAGATTTTAGTGACACGAAGAACTCTGAAGCACTGTTAAGTCGCACCTTGTTGACAGAAGCTGCAATAGCTGTGCATCCACGGTATTCAACTGTCCTCGAACTTCGTCCAACGAAGAACAGCATGTCGTGCCATTGGCATATTCTATTGTTGGCTGACCCCATGGTATGGTACGATTGTCAGTGGAGGATGGTATGGAGGGGAGAGGATCGAAATAACATTCTTTGGACGGGTCAGGGGACGCCACGACAAGGCCAATAATTTGAAAGGCAATGAGGAAAGCTGATATCATTTCGGCTACCTTGTGCAGTACTACTTGTGGGCTTTTATCATGGTAGATTACCCGCAGATCAGCCGCCAGCGCAGATCCTGCGAGTCAACTATGATCCGTGTGAATTAGAGTCTGTTCGGCCAGGACAACTTTGCCCAACTTTGCCCGATTTCAAAAAAGCAAATTTGATTAAGTAATGCCGGTGTGTGCCGGTTGAGTGTGACTGATCGTGACGTGTCGATTATCTATGTTACACTCGATATGCCCTCGACCCGTATGCGATTGAGTTCTCGCCGTTTGCGCAGTGCCGCCAGGATGCCACCCAAAGGCAAAGGCAAAAAAAAAGTCAGCCGCTGAAGACCAGGACTCCGTCGGAGAGGCGAAAGACCGCTGTGTCTGGTCGTTGGCCGATGAAACAAGGTTGGTTGACTACATCGTTGACAAGCACTCGAAAGGAGGCGATGGGATGAATTTCACGAAGACTTTCTGGACTAACACCGCTTTACATATGGCGGCTGGTCCAGTGCCTGAAGGCACCCCCAGGACCTCTGATTCCTGTCAGTCCAAGTGGGGTCGCATAAGTACTCGTTTGTGAGCGCCGGTACTTAATTAACTAACACATTTATAGATACGAAAGATGTACAAAGTCATTGATAAATTGAACGACGCGTCGGGCTTATCATACAACATGGAGAAAGGGGCCAATATAGACGATGGAGGGGAGACTATGTGGGTGGATTATATTTCAGTATGTGTTCTTTGTCTCTCCTTATTTACCGTGCTAACTATTTACATAGAAGAACCCTGATGTGAGGGCCTTCAAGAACAAAGGGTGGCCCCATTTTCAGAAGCTCCAGGGTGTCGTCCCAGTGACCACCAGCAGCTGGACTGGCTTCTACGCCGGCCCAAGCAACACTGCGACTGCACTGACCCCGGGCCATACTACCGACACTACCGCAGGTACGTTGACCCCTGCAGCCAGTGACGTCGCGAGTGGCGAGGTTGAGGTCACCATGTTGTCGCTGGAGAAAGCACTTGACCGGGTTGAGTTCAGTACTGGTGGCACCAGAGATGTTGAGATGAGCGCCGACGCTAGGTCAACGCCGCTGCCTCTCACTCCTATCACACCGAGAGGCTTCAACGCTGCATTGCAGCCATTTCTCGCTCCTTCCATATCTTCCACACCTACCTCGTCAATCTCAATGAAACGCAAGTCCGATGGAGACGACAGCTCGCGTGGTCAGTCCCGCCCCCCAAACTCCAGGTCCAGGAGTGTGGCGGGGTCCTCAAAATCCCAATGCCTCACTATGCCGCACGTGTTGGAAGACTTTGGGGGGAAAGTGGCTGATAGCATCACCAACGCCACGTTGGTCCTTCAGGACACCGTGTCATGAATGCCTCCTACTGCATCTAAAATTTGATTATCAAACCCTAAGACACCTATCCGATAAGATTAGATTAGATAAGATCCCTGATAAGATAAGATGGATAACCGATTAACGATCACTATCTTCACATCACATCTATACTACATCGACGTCATCCATCCATATCTGTAACCCTAGACACCTGACACCCATCACATCCTTAGAAGTCCTACGATTAGGCAACCGGCTACATCATAAGCATCTGCACGCCTCTATGATCGAACCACAACCGAGAGTCCCTTACGAGCCATCTCTCATCGTCACCACCCTTTACGTCGCACACCTTCACCTATCACACATGACACGTTAAAAGTTACCTCTGTCATTCACTGAACCTCTTACATTGGAACCTGTTGCACAGTCACAGCTAAACCCTGAACCCCTATCACAGAAGCGCCACTCTAGAAGAAGCATGCTCATCACCGAAGACCCTGGAGAAACCCTTAGATCCAATCGTATCCGATACATCTCCAGATTATATCTCTGATCGAGATCCTCAGACACCGCTCGAGACTTCTTGTCACAGAACTCTCTCAACTCTCTTCATATCCGTCTACCCTGAATAGAAGCAGTACCCTGAGACCCTGCTTAATACCCGTACTCCTAACCCCTATGGACCCTTCCTTGTAGTTGATTGGTTGGTGAGAAGCCCTATACCCTAGGCACAATGTTATGACCCTATATAGATATATCACCACCTTTCATACTCAGGTATCTCCGACCCAATACATAGTATATAGTCTAGGTAGTAGTCAGTAGTACTCCTTAGACTTAACCTCTTCGTTCTTACGTCATCGTAGACCTAGACGTTCCCTCTCAATATTATTCCCCTTGTTCTATCATCTTCAGACGAGTCCTGTGGTGTGATCCTACCTCCAAACATCTACTAGTTAGATTAAGGGACGTTGGTCAATAACACACCGTTGCCGGACACTTTACCGATCCTGTCCTGGTCCGCAAGCGGTGCGCTGTACTTCAGGTCCAAGAGGAGAAGAACTTAGACGATGACGACGTCATCACCATGATGGACCTTTTTCAGTCCGACGTCACCATCGCTGATAACTACAACTCCATCAAACGAGGATGGGCGTTCATGAGGTTTTTTTAGCGCAGCGCCTCAAGGAAGTGAGGGAAGCGCTGTGGGTGAGGAAATATAGATGCTAAGGGTAGTCAATATGTTCCTATGGTCCGAGGGTTATACTCGTCCTAAGGGATTGCTACTGGGCAGCGATCCTCGATAAATGCGAGGAGATGCAAAGACTAGACTCTGTCTAGCGACCCGAGTCGATCCTATTCTTGATAGGACGAGGAATCTGCAAGTGCGTAAGTGCGGACGGGCGCGGGAACAACGCGCGAGAAGAAGCGGGTCGTTTGCGGATAGCACGCAGACAAGATAACGAGAAGGAGAACGAACTACGAGCCTATAAGACGAAAACTGGGCGAAGTCGGACCAGGTTTCAATTGGTACTTGCTCCTAGTCAGACGGATGACAGACGGACGACGGACGGATGACGGACGGACGACTCGGGGTTGATCAACAATAGATTCAGAGTATAGGAAACAGCGAAGTGGAGTACTAGAGAAGTACTCTCGAAGCGGGAATGATGGGATCGATAACAAAAGGTACCCCCCCTACATAGGTAGTCGTTTTGTATATATATAGATTGGGATCCGACGAACCCTAAGTTAATATGACCGGATCTGGGTCGTGTGATAAGGGTCCGCTTTGACTACGGAAGCGCGCGCGTGTATAGGGTACGGGATATCGACATGTTAGTGGTATATCGAGCATAATGGTACTCACCAGTGAGGATGGAACGACGGACAGGAACGGACAGGACGGGTGCGGCGGATGCGCAAGCTAGAGAAAGGTAATACGATGGGTCCGCGGGTGTTCCGTGCGACGGACGGGTGACACGGACGGGACGGATGACGGAACGGATGACACGGACTGGTAATGGATGG
The DNA here is from genome assembly GCA_016584345.1 of Suillus ampliporus. Classification (NCBI taxonomy): domain Eukaryota; kingdom Fungi; phylum Basidiomycota; class Agaricomycetes; order Boletales; family Suillaceae; genus Suillus; species Suillus ampliporus. The sequence goes on along the minus strand of JABCPV010000415.1, from coordinate 193 downwards.
CACGTACAACGGATGATGGACAGATGGGTATGAGTAACGCGGACGGATGACACGGACAATCACTTGTAGAGTCGTCGATAATCGCGGGTTACGGGCCTACAGTGGGTACGTTCCCCACACCTGCGGGGGACTCAGATACTGACCGTCCCCCGGTCAGCACTATAGCAATTGATGGACTTAGCGAGTTTCTACT